>JH430774.1:13428-34235 GCA_000239455.1 Strigamia maritima | reverse complement strand
GGTCAGGTTGATACAAAATCACGATTTCAAAATGTTTGTTATGCAAAACTGTGGAAATTCAGCGTTTTCGGGCCAAAAATAGCCGAAAATCGATATAAACGAATGTTAGCGCCAACTGGTGGTGAAATACTCGTCCTAAGAGAAAGTGAGTATGAAACTCAATGTCTTATTGTTGCTGCCCCCGAATTCGCTTGACGGCCTACTACGGGGTAAGACACGGCCGAACATCAATCTCCTTTGAAATCGTAAGTCTTTGCACGTTTTTTTTATCGTATTTGTTGCCAAAATAACGACAGTTTTGAGCTTTTACTCGTATATTGTGCTAGTTTATCTCGAAAACGATCGAATCTGCGAGTATTTTTCGTTTGTTACCCTGCAATGGGTCCTGTAACGGTGAACTCGTATTTGGGCCGGAAGGGTTACGTTTGGTAAACATTTCCAGCCCGTTTGTACCATAAAACGAATTGATTTACGGTAATTTATACGGTCCTTTACGGCGAAACCTGTGTTTTAATTGAGAAGAAAAACAAGGTGTCATTTGAAAAAACAGAAAAAAGAACTTTATTCGTAAAAATAAAAAACACTTTGTATTTTTATTAAAAAATTTTCACGAAAAAGGTGTATTTCGTCCAAATTTCGTCTGATATAGATGTCGTAAGGACAGAAAAATCACAAATCATCATATCTGAGAGTTGCGCAGTCGAAAATTTAAAAAATAAACTTATTTGGCCCCTTTTCGTCGTAGGTGCAGTTTTCCCTTTAAGAAAGTGAAAAATCTGAGAACCGTCGAAAATCTCAAACTAAGTGAGTTTGGACGTAGAAAACCGTCTAAAATTAAGGAAAATGTATTTCGTTTAATTCAGAAAGTAAAAATAAAATTTTGGATGTTTTATTACAAAAATGTTGTGTGTTTGCGTCACTAATTTTTTGAGTAGCGCTTTCTCACTTTCGTGTCTGGCCAAAACTATTTGGGACATTAAAAAGTGTTGTTGTGAAAGGGACTAATTACACATCTACACCAATGTTTTTTTTTAAAGAGGGGTTTTTGTGTGCTGATTTTTCCAAGTTTGGCAATAAAAGTCTGCAAAAAAGTACCATGGTTCTACTCTATTTTCTATGTCATTGCGCACTCAAAAACGGTAACAAAAAATTGTGCCCACCTATCTTTCACTAGTTTTGCCCATCTACTTAAGGAGTCAACACTCCTGTCCGTTTCAGCCACAAACACTGGTTACTCGAACACCACCAACAATCTTACTAAAGCCGGTCTTCTGCCTAAGGCGGACTCGGGGTT
Source organism: Strigamia maritima (assembly GCA_000239455.1). Classification (NCBI taxonomy): domain Eukaryota; kingdom Metazoa; phylum Arthropoda; class Chilopoda; order Geophilomorpha; family Linotaeniidae; genus Strigamia; species Strigamia maritima. Next base: position 32,941 of record JH430774.1, on the reverse strand, counting down.
TCACCCGCTTCCATTTGTCAAAGGAATCGCAGTCGGTTTGGGATCATTGGCGAAGACTTCCCTCTGTCTACACCTACAATGGTATTTTTCTCACCGCAATGGGCACTGAAAAACCTACAAAAGCCGGTCAAGTACCTGCAGAGGCAGCCATGAAGACTTTACATGTCTCCCCTGCAAGATTCACAGTCGAATTCGATTCGCCAGCGCCCCTCGCCCTACTCACTACAAAAAATACCACTATCACCATTATGGTGGGGAAAAACAACGTCATGCACACAGCCATCTTGCACACAGCCATCGAAAGTATCCGAAAAAGAAAGTAAAGTCACCTCAGCCCAGGCGTGACCACTGGACTAGGCAATGTCGTAACCAGGATATCTCACTCACCACAATTACGCGGAATTTGGGCACGTCACTAAAAGCATCTCCACGCGATTAGTCGCCCATCCAATCGATTGATTTCTCACTTTTTGGTCAACAGAGACAAACTTTACCAAAAGAGATAATAGTGTACGGTTACCATCTCTCCATTTGCTCATGTTTCCCGCCAATAATCGACCAATCAACAGGATTCCTCCCTGTCTGAGGGAATCTAAGAATGTTTGACACGGCGCAATTTACAGGATATCGCCCGCAAATCACTGATCTAGTTTTACACTAAAAATGAGACAAAATGCAAAACAGTTCCACGCTTTACAACTGCTGCACGGCTCTCATTTTCCCCATGTTCTGGCGTGTGCTACGTGCCCACTACAGACATCCCATATTTTTTCTTTGAAAAAACACACCAATGCCTGCTTGACCAGACCGATAAATCTGCCACCTTTGCTCTACAGATTTTGCTACAGAGACGGCGCCCTTCCCACGTTGCGAATGTTATCACCTTCGACTCTCGGTGGCCAGCCAACTTCACACAAACTCAGACCAGGTTAATTACTCCTGTTGCCTGCCTTTGCAGTTTGTTTCTGCCTTTGGTTGGGCGAAACTAGGCTGGTGTTCCAACGTATAGGATGCTCTACCGACGATCCTTACTGCCCAACAACAGCAATTCGTCCTCGACAATGCCATTACAGCAGAGTGTCGTGCAACAGTGCGACAATGTGATGGGTTTTGAGCAAAACACATCTAAACGGGTCGTGCGACAAAGTTACGGCTCCTCCGTCACAAAACGCACCAAAATCACCCTGTTATACGGTTCCTAGGACACAAAAACACATTTGCACTGAAACTGATGATGCCCTATCCAGTTTCCATATGCAAATCGAGAATTGCGTCCAGTTGGTCGGTAGATTTGACCACTTTTAACGGGAAAATCGAAAAGGAAAATTTTCGAAATTTTTACCAAAAAGTCCATAGTGAAATTCATATTTTAATAATAAATTACTAAAAAATCCTAACACTAGCAATCACAAAGCAATCGCATGTTTCTTTGTCGTAAGAAGTGACATTCTTGCAAAATAGGCCTAAACCCACCACGTGAATTTTTGGACCATCGTGCGAAAAAAAATTCAAATCTCAGATTCGGATCCAGGACGGGCCCACAATTGTGACTGGGGCGGTTTGCACAGTCCCTACTTGGGGGAATAAGAGGACTGCGCCGTACGCCTTCGTCATGTGAAATAGCAGAGACGACGCTGTATTTGGGTGTTTGGCCTTTATTACAGTTGTCTAGGGGTCAGCGTCAGCCTCCACCTGCTACTCATATGTCTGTACCACCGGTATGTACTAGTCAAACCCGACCCGCGGGCCATGGCGGTTGAACCAAGGACCGCGTGGTCGAAGTATTCTCAACCATGCTGCAACCCATTGTTATGGACTTGCAGCCACTGTTCTCGCTCATGGAGGCGGGGCCCAGAGAACTGGGATCTCGGGCTTCATAGCAGAAACCAGGGAGTTGGAGGAGCTTGGCCAATGCATGTCTGCACTGGTTGCTAGCTCTCGAACCACTGCTGTCCCTGGATCTGCTCTGCCTCTACCTGCCTTCCCTCACTTCCTGTCTTGACCGGAAGTGGTCATGTCCGCACCATCCACTAGGGGGACACGACACGGGCCGTCGCCGTGCGCCTGGGTCGTGACAAGGTCACACCACAATTGTGACTGGGCCGGTTTACACAGCCCTTACTTGGGGGAATAAGAGGGCTGTGCTGGACGCCTTCGTCATGTGAAATAGCAGAGACGACGCTGTATTTGGATGTTTGGCCTTTATTACATTTGCTAGGGGTCAGCGTCAGCCTCCACCTGCTACTCATATGTCTGTACCACCAGTATGTGCTAATCAAGCCCGACCCACGGACCATGGCGGATAAACCAAGGTCCGTGCGGTCGATCAAATCTAACCATGCTGCACCCAATCTATGGACTTGCAGCCACTGCACTCGCGCATGGAGGCGGGGCCCAGAGAACTGGGAACCCGGACTTCATCGAGAATACCAGGGAGTTGGGAGAGCTTGGCCAATGCATGTCTGCACTGGTTGCTGGCTCTGTAACAACTCTGTGTCCCTGTATTCTCTCTGTCCCTATCTGCCTTCCCTTACTTCCGGTCTGACCGGAAGTGGTCATGTCAGCCCAGTCCACTGGGCGGACATGACGCGGGCCGTTGCCGTGCGCTTGGGTAGTGACACGGTCACATTATGTTTTATGCCTCTGTCCGATTTATCATGTTTATTGTTATATTTTTAATAGTTTGGTTGAGCTCGGATCATTGTATTTTGCAATAATCCAGAATAAATGTTATGATTTGAGAAATTCCTTGTTTGTGATTATTTACTCTACAAAGTTCCAATTCAGTGATTGCAAGTGTCTATATTTTATGGTTTCTTGTCCCTGTGACAAGTGGAGGATTTTTCTAGCAAAGAAAATCCACATGTTTATATGATTTATTGTCTTTAACCCTGCTACAAAGTGTAAATAGCACTTTGGGAAAAGCCAGATCGTCACAACAATAGCCATAGTCAGTAAATTAAATATAAATATTTACTGACTATGCAAAAGCTGTATTTTGAATTTGATGTGATTCATACAAATCGCGGCTTCTAGTGGCTAGATGTGGAATCATTATGGTATCGAACCATCACTTTTTCCCCCACAATTTGTTTCCAATTTTTCTTTTCTCACGTTTAGTTTACAGATTTTTAAACTTTTCTTCTACCACAACACTAGGCGGGTTCGAAAAGTCATTTAAACGAGTGTAACCACGTTTACACTCGTTTAAATTTTAATTTGCACGTTGTTTACACGAATTAATTCGTGTAAACGTCGTGCAACCGTCTTAAACGGAAACGACCCATTTTCGTCGTGCAAATGCACGTGCAACGGAATTTGACGTTTAAAGTGTTGTATTTGCCGCCATCTTGAATCCTCGCTTCGAATGTAAGTAGTAACAATGTGCATGATTCCCAAAATTGTTACTATTGTTACTATTTGTTACTAATTGTTAATATCTAATGTTACTCTTCTTGTAAAAGAAAAGCAGGCAAGAATGATGTGCTTGCTGAAAAATAACTGCTCCGTACAGCTTGTTTGTTTATTACGGCAGCCATATTTGTGTGAATTATGTGTAAATTCTAGTGTAAATTCCAGTGTAAATTCCAGTGTAAATTCCAGTGTAAATGCATAAGCAACATTTTAACTCGAAAAGTCAGTCGTGCAACTTGACATTTACACTATCAGTTGCACTGGTCGTTCAGTGCAAAATCATTTTCGAACCCGCCTAGTATGAAAAGTTGTGGTGAATTTAAAGTCTCTAAAATTCAAATCTTTAAAAACATTACTGAATTATTTTTTTTATTCAAACCAGAATATGACGTTAAATTTGTTACTAAAATTAAACTTATCACTGTGTTGAACTTTTTTAATCCAGTGTTCACCCGAGGGTTCAGAACTTCAGGTTGCTAACAAGTTTTGGCTGAAAATTTGTCTGATAAAGATAAGCTACACATTTTATCACAAGGTGTCACTAGTAGGAATAATTATAATCTTACTAATCGCGAGCAAATCGCGGATATTTATGATTTGCTACATTCTGCTTGAAAAGCAAATTGAAAGTAAAGATATCCACAGAAAAAATAAAAATTGTCTTAATATAAAACTGTATTAAATTTGACTAATTTTTTTCTCTCTAACCTTAACACATCCGGGACATTAAATTGTTCCCAAAATGGCGGCGAGCGTGTGTAAGTTTATCTTTTGTGTTCTGAAATTCACTTATTTTTTTCGTTTCTATCAATTTTTTTCATCAATCCTTAATTGTATTAACTAGACGCAAACAGTAATGTATATATTTTCGTCGAAACCAATGGTAATAATTGATTAGGTGCGAGATTAAGACAGACGAGTCATATGAAACGCTGTCTTAGGCTTACCCAACAAAATGGCGGTAATGGTGATGATTTCGCAGAGTTAGGCCATTCCGTAGGGATAGGGCTCTTACGAAGTTAAAAAAGTGCCTTTAAATAATGGAATTTGACAATTTCTTAATTTGAAAATTCCTCCAACTAAAATGCGGTTAAATTGCGAGTTTAATGTTTCTTTTGTTTTATTTGTTTAAATTTTTAATTTCTACTTGAAACTTTCTAACTTTATTCTAGGTATAAGAAGCGAATAAAGCAGCCGAATTTGTTAGATAATTTTTTCCAATAGAAGAAATGGTGTCTAATTAGCCTCGATACCACACCGTATTTGAGGTTTTCCGTGGGAATTTATTTTGTAGCTTTTTTTATCTATAAAAGAAAAAAAATGAAGATTGATCGAAATAAACTGAAAAAGAGCACGTCGGAGGTGGTGAGTTTGATGAATTAATAATTGATTAATTTGTGTTTTGTATTTTATTAAAAAGTAGTTTTTCATTTTTTACTCTAATCTTTAATTTCTGTTCCTTTGCAGCCTTCTGATTGTCGTGCGCTGATCGATAAATTGAAATCTTGTTCGTCCGATGAAGTCTTGGTTGAATTGCGGAAGATAAAAAGTTGGAATTACGGAAAGGTTGTTTACTTGGAAGAGGGAGGGTTTTCCTTCTTTATTCTTGTTTGTTTGTTCGAAAAGTTTAGAACAATTCGTTAATTTTTTCTGCGATGTTCAAATTCTTATTATTTATTATTAACTTTTAATAATTCGGTTTATATGATTTTATTTAATATTTGATTTTATTTGATGTTGATTTTTTTTCTTATCCATTCTAGTGCGAGCTTTATCACTGGGTTGATGTTCTTGACATGTTCGATTCAATTCTGGAGGCAGCCGTTACAAAAACGAATGCACAGCAGTGGGTGTTGCCTTGCGATTCGCCGGGTAATGAAAAGGTATAGCCAAGTTTTCGAAATGGTTTTCTAAACCTTGATTTGCCTTGATTTGCCTTGATTTGCTTTGATTTGTTTTGATTTACTTTGATTTACTTTGATTTACTTTGATATAAAGTTGGAAAATCAACAATTTTAATGTTCTCCAACTTTATTTCAATGTGTTCTCGTGTTGTTTACTTATTTATTTACTTTGATTTACTTTGATTTACTTTGATTTCAGAAAAAGGAACTACTGCTTCAAATTCTTCAGTTTACGGCTTTGCTAATTGAACATAGTTTTTCACGCCATTTGTACAATGCAATGGAGCACTTAACGTGTCTTTTGTCGTCGAGTGACATGAATTTAGTTTTGGCTGTACTCAATTTGCTCTATGTGTTTAGGTGTGCACGAAAAAGGAAAGATTTGATGTAATCGATGTGACGTATAAATGTTTTATTGCTTTTACAGCAAGCGTTCAAATTTCATCACTAGGTTAACGGGTGAAAGAAGACAATCCTTGTTAACACGATTGATGTACATAGCTGAGGTAAGCGATTTTTGATTGATTTTCTATTATTTTTATTATTATTATACTATACTGAAAATTTCTTTTTTTGTCTAGAGTTGGGGTGGTAAAGAAAACGGATTCGGTTTAGCGGAGTGTTGTCAAAATTTGTCTATTAGTGTAAACATTTCTATATCTTTCTCTCGTCTAAGTTTCTTACTTGTTTTCTCACTTTGTCAATTCTGTTTATTAGAGTTTTCCTTTAAGTGCCACTACATTACATTTTGAATTTTATTCGGAAAGTTGCGAAGAAAAATCAGGGAGAAAAGTAAGGAACAAATGTTGCCCGCCATTCTTTTCACAATTATATTGCATTGAATTTTGAAAAAATTAATTTTTCCAGAACTCTTCAAATGTCGTCAGTTGCATTCACATAGAAAATATTGACCAAATAACGACTAAATCATCAGCAGAATTAATGGAGGATTTAATAGAGTCGTATCTAGTCCCGCAGAGTAAACAGGTTTGAAATTCTTCCTAGCCAGTAGCCACGATTCAAAAAACAAATCTCGATAAATGGTGACAAGACACTTACGACGCGCGCGCGCGTGTGCGCATGTAAAAATATTTGCATAATTAATGGTGTTACAGAATCTATGTGGTTGTTACGAGAATGCAACTGGTACTAGTTAGTTGTATTCTCGGAACAGGCAAAATATTAAGCACTGGTCATCGGCCGAAATTAAATAATAAATTTTCTCTTGGCCCTGTGTGTGGAGGAGAGATGGAGAGCGAAATTTTCACAAATACAAATACATAATACGATGCTTTCGTAATGAGTTGTAATCATTTTGTAATGTAACTTTGTTTCAGATGTTGCTGTTTACCCACGTCAGGTTAGCCCAATCATTTTCAAATTATGCAAAACGATTGCAATGTGTCCAGGCGAGGTTGCAAGCACTATCAATATTGGGTATGATATGAATATATGTATAAATTGCGATGAATATGGCGATTAATTTTTGTTTACACATTTTAGTATATTCAAACGCGTTACAAGACAGTGTAAATTCACTGCTATATAATGGATTAATTGAAGAACTAGTTGATGTATTGGAATTAAATGACTCGAAATTGATTGTAAGATGTCCCAAGTGTATATATATATTTTTTTTATAATTTTATTTTATTTGATTTTATTTAATTTTATTTGATTTTATTTGATTTTTAGGAAATCAAGGCGTCATCTCTTCGGACTTTAACATCCATTATCCATTTAGATAGAAATCCCAAGTTAAACACCATAATAGATGCAACAGGAGCGTCGTCATATCACGGGTTTTTGCCGGTGCTTGTGCGAAGTTGTATCCAGTCCATAACTGATCCATCAGTGGAGCCGTTTGCTATTAACTTTGCAACTGCACTTTTTTCATTTCTTTATCATTTGGCCAGTTATGAAAGTGGTATGGTTTGATGATATTTTCAAAGTCGATTATTACCCATTTATTTTATTTTACTTTACTTTACTTTACTTTACTTTACTTTACTTAATAGGTGGAGAAGCGCTCGTTGCTTGTGGAATGATGGAATCATTGCTCAAAGTTATTAACTGGCCTGGAACAGAACCGGAACACGTTACTGTAATTATTGAAAAGCGTTGCAAATTTTTCTTTCGAATGTGCCAGTACTTTAAAGAATTATTTTTTTCTTTTCTTTTTAGTTCGTCACTAGAGCTGTTCGTGTAATTGATTTGATCACAAATCTTGATTTGCAAGCTTTGCAATCTCATGGTGGACTTGCCTCTTTCATTCATAGACTAGAGGTGGAAGTCGACATTTGTCGCAAAGAGCAACCGTTTGTTGTACGACAGAAAAATCGAGAAGATTTCATTCCAGATCAGCCAAACCAACAATCGTTAGATGCAAATATGTCCATGAATTCTTCCGAAATAACGGAAATGGAACCAATGGCTGTAGATAATGCCGATTTGACAGTTAGTTTAACTGACGAACCATCGACGACTGCATTAATATCCGCTGTCGGAAATCAACGATCAGAAGGAAGAAGTAATACAGAATAAATAAATAAATAAATAAATAAAAATAAGAAATAGTAGAAAAATTAATTGTTTTTGTTTTAAACTTTCTAGGTGTTCAGTGCTTTCCTCAGAGAGCTGCGTTATTGAAGTCGATGCTGAATTTTTTGAAAAAAGCCATTCAAGAGCCTGCATTTGCAGACAGTATTCGACATGGTGTGTACCGTTTTGAAACTAAATTTTAACACTGAAAATTTAACATTTTTTATTAATATTATTATTATTATTATTGTTTTATTATTATTATTTTTTTTTTAATATTAAATTGTTTTTAATTCTTTTCTGATATCTAGTTATGGATGGATCTCTGCCTCGGTCTCTGAAGCACATCGTTAGTAATGCCGAATATTATGGGCCTTCTCTGTTCCTTTTAGGTGAACCTATTTATTTACTAATTTTTATGAACATTGACATTAATGATCAAATTGTCTTAAAATGAGAAATTCAATTTAAAATAATTTAAATCGATTTAAATAATTTTCTTTTTTTCTTCGTCAACTACTGCTGCGAGCCGTTTGTTCTATATAATTTGCACAAAAAAATACATTGTTCTATAGTTAATTGTTTATTCAACTTTTACGACCGATTGATTGATTGATCCTTTGTGTCAATCGATTGATTTTGTACGTTCATGTTTAAATTTACACTTTTCTAATCGATTTCAAATTAATTTATTATTTTATTTTTTTTAGCCACTGATGTGGTTACAGTGTATGTGTTCCAGGAACCGTCATTGTTGTCGTCATTACAAGATAGTGGTCTAACTGATGTTATTCTCCATGCTTTGCTGATCAAAGATGTGAGTTTGAAGTGATTTTTTCTCTTTGGAGAAAATTTAAAAAAATGTCACCGATAATTTGCACACACAGGTTCCCGCAACGAGGGAAGTTTTGGGCTCACTACCAAATGTTTTCGGTGCTCTGTGCCTCAACACGCGCGGTCTGCAGGCATTTGTTCAATGTAAACCTTTTGAGCGATTATTTAAGGTGCTTTTATCGCCCGATTATCTAATGGCCATGAGGCGACGGAGGAGTTCAGACCCAATGGGAGATACTGCCAGTAATTTGGGCAATGCTATGGATGAATTAATGCGGCATCAACCGAGTTTAAAGTCGGATGCCACTGCAGCAATAATCAAGGTATATATCTGATTTATTTCTTTATTTTATTTCTTCATTATTTCATTATTTTTAATGATTTGCAGTTGTTGGAAGAAGTGTGTGTGATGGGTCGAGATGTCAAGTACATTTGTTCCAGACCAGCAGCTAAAAGCGAGCCGGCACATGGTAGTAGTACGAGATCCGCTCCTACTGACGGCGGTTCGTCGGAAGAGGAGGAGGAAGAAGACGACGTATCGAGTATGACGAGTCATGTGAGCACGTTGAAAACGCATCAACCTGCAAACTCGGTGGCCTTGGACGATGGTTCTACGAGTTCGGAACAAAAGATTTCAGTTCCGTTAATGGATTATGTTCTAAATGTGGTGTGTATTAGTTGGTGTGAAATGTTTGAATTCTGTTTTGATATTTTGATGTTGTTTTGCCAGATGAAGTTTGTTGATGCAATTTTGAGTAATAATTCAACCGACGATCATTGTCGTGAATTTGTCACTCAACACGGATTGGTGCCGTTGATGAGCATTTTGGGATTGCCCAATTTGCCTGTGGATTTTCCCATCACACCATCATGTCAGGCTGTAGCTAGTGTGTGCAAGTCAATACTGGTAATGTATATATTTTGTGATAGTGTGTATATTTATTTTTTAAATTTGTAATTAATTTGTTATCAAGAACTTAGCCCACGAACCACAAGTGTTAAAACAAGGTCTCATTCACCTGAACGAAGTTCTGCAATCACTAGAATTACTGCACAAGCCTCTTGATTCACCGGGCGGTTCAGTTTTACTCCACGAACTTGCATTGGCGTCTGGCGTAGCCGATGCAGTGAATTCTGCACAAGCCACGCCGCTTCTACATGCCATGTCAGCTGCTCATTCGTACATCATGATGTTCGTGCACGTATGCCGGACGGGACAAAGTGATATTCGAACCATTTCAATGAATCATTGGGGCTCTCAATTGGGTCTTAGTGTCTTACAGGGGTTGAGTAGATTATATACATCACTAGTATGGGAAAGCACCGTGTTATTAGCGTTGTGCAGTGAGGACGCTTTACCAGTTGGCTGCGATTTTGGAAAACACGATCTAGAGAAGATGATGCCCAAGGAACTCAAGCAGGAGCATTCGTCCAATTTGACAAATGCGTCGGGCGAGCTGGGAAGTAACGGAGTTACATCAGCAATGGAAGCATTGTCGACCGATAGCAACACGATGGAAGTGGACGACTCGGGCTCCGGCTCCGGCTCCGGCTCGGGATCGGGATCATTGGGAATTGCTGGTTCGGCGGATGCGAACGGCACGAAAAACAAAAGCAGCAAGTTGTCGCCGTTGTTGCAGGCACAAATCAAACAGATTAAGCCGCTGCTGTCGGGCTCGTCGAGGCTGGGGCGTGCTTTAGCCGAGTTGTTTGGATTGTTAGTCAAAGTAGGTTTGACTCGATTGATGAGAAAAGTGACTAGTAAAGTGACATTGTGTGTTGATTTGTTTTGTTTTCAGCTATGCGTTGGATCTCCAATGAGACAGCGACGAGGACAGCAAATCCCGAATCCGCCGATTCTTCCAACACCTGCTGCACGTTCAGTCGCGTCGGCCTTGACGAGGTTATTAACGAATGGACTGTCTTGGGACTCTTCGCCAGTTTCACCCGTGCCCAAGTTTCGTCTCACTTTCTTTATTTGCTCGATCGGTTTCACCTCGCCGATGCTGTTTGATGAGAAAAAATTCCCTTATCATTTAATGCTGCAAAAGTTTCTATCTTCTGGAGGCCAATCTGCATTTTTTGGGTATGTTTTTATTTTTATTTTTATTTTATTCAAGGATTACAGCGAATTAATGTTAAACAAGTCATCATTCTGTGCACTAATGCAATGCAAATAATTGTTTTATTAATTTCTTGACTTGATTTATTAATCGAGTAGAACTTCGAGTATAACGAAATGCAAGTCTTAAGACGGCAGTCTTAAGAACTGTCTGGTTTCGCGTTTCGTTACGACTGGGTTCTAATCGAGTTCTAATCGATCAGTTAAATGTGAAGTTAATGATAAATACCGGTAGGACATTTCGATGGGCGTTATCTTGCGGTGGAAAAGTTCGCTTAGAAGACGGAGTCGAGCATCCAGATCTTCCAGATGGAACGGGAGAATTCTTAGACGCTTGGTTGATGTTGTTGGAGAAGATGGTTAACCCGAAAACCGTGCTCGAGTCGCCGCACACATTGCCGAGTAAATCGTGCCAGCCGGGTTTTACTCCTTTCAACCCGCTGCTATATTTGATTCATACACACAAGGTATAAAGCCGTCAAGTCAAGGAAAATGTGATTACGATTATTTAATTTGACTTGACTTTTCACTTTTCACTTTTTCAACAGCAAGCGTTTGAGTCGGTCATGTACTTGTGGGGTAAAATACCATTAAAAACGTACGGAGGAAGGATGTCGGAATCGATTCTCGCAGTTTTATGCCACATTTTTCAAGGCGAAGCTATTATCAAGGAAAAGCTGAAAGAAAAAGATGGCACTACTGTTGATTCAACGAGTGCCAGTAGTGGCGCCGTGACGAGAAGAAACCGAGATTTTGACGAACTTGAAGTGAACGCTGAACATCTTCAACAGGTTAGTTATAGTTAGGTTTGGACCGATTTAATTTCTCGTGTTTCTTCTGATGATTCATTTTCGTTTTCGTTTTCGTTCTCGTTCTCGTTCTCGTTTGGTTCACTCAATTTCGAAGCTGATGGACATGGGTTTCTCACGTGAAGCAGCTAACGAAGCATTAATGCACACAAACACAGTGGAACAAGCCACAGACTATCTACTCACTAATCCGCTGTTACTTTCTAGACTCAATCAGGTAAAACTTTTACTTTTGACTTAATCCTCAATTGGTGGGTGCTTTTTGTGATTGTGATCTTCCGTTTGGATCGTGAGTTTTTTCTTCTGCTTACGTGCAGCACGTCTACTGGCATTCCATTAGTTTGTGTAAACTGAGCAGCTGCTTAACCTCTAATGAATTGAAAATAGTTTTTCAACTTATTGTTAGCTTGCTATGCTAAGCGGCATATCCGGCAAATCCGAAACAGGACTCGAGGGACTGCCTCAAGTCGAGTCACTCAGGTGAATGAACAATGAATCGCAATGGTTTTTACTTTTTACATTTTTTTAGTAAACTTTAAAACTCAAATGAAGGGGAATTTAATTTGGCCTGTCCTCTGCTATGCTTTTTCTTTTCTTTTCCTTCCTTCTGTCCATTGAAGGTGAAATCTAAAAACGATTATTCCTAAATCTTATTCTAACACATTCAATCGATTTTCTTAAGTCTAATTTTATCTTGAATGTTAGTCGGATGGATGTTTCAGTTATTGCGACATTGATTTGTCTCTGCTAATGAAATTGATCTCTGAGGATGTCTTGAAATAACTAGACTGAATGTGTCGTAGGAGGTTAGGTCTGAAGTGTGAACCGTTTAGAGAGATGATCATCAACACTAAAACACAATGTCAAAAGTTGTGCAACTTTTGACATCGTGTTTTATGTGTTAAAAGATGATCATTTTCTTTATTATATTCTCATAAGCTTATACGAACCAACTCCTCATGTTATGTTATTGTGACAGACTCACTATGTGCACCTCTTGAGGTGTGAGTGTGAGTCGCCTATGTGAGTCAATACCATAACATGAGGCCTATGAGGCTTCCGGTGCGCATGTGTGAAATCACATGCGCACTTATGAGACAGTTTCTGAATACTCCTACTGTTTATATGTGCTACATTTTGCGGAAAGATGCTACATGAAGCATATTATTAGCAGTTTAAACACAGCATGTGAACAGTAAATGTATTCCAATGTGACAAATTCTTAAATATTCTGCAACTTGTAAACGTGGCGATGGTGTCGGTTGGTCTATTTTATTTTTCTAGGTCAGTCAAAATTTGACCAAATATATAATAAAAAAAGGAGTTGGTTTTAATTTGCAGTAGCTTACTCTAAAACACAAGCGGGGTATTCAGGGTGAGGTACTATTCTCACTATTGGCTTAATTGCCGCTACCTCATTTTAACAATTGGGCTTTCTTTATCATGTACTGTGAAGATGGGAAAGTCTATGCATGTTAAAACGAGCTAATGACAGCACTTTTAAATAGTGGCAATAGTGAGAATAGTAACCGAGAATACCCCTATAGTCGCTCCCGACATCTTGATGCTGAAAATCGTGCGTCATTTACTCTAGTTACATGCACACGCTTTTCTGGAAAATGACGTCATTATTTCTCAAGTGGAAAAGTAAAAAATGGAGAAAAGTGTGTTCTTGTAAACTTAGTAAATGTCTCCACAGAACAAGCACAACAATCATGCCTAGCGTTATTGCTCATTGTTGTAAGTCAAACCGTAATAAACATACAAGACCACATATTATTTTAATTTTTATATTTTTAATGACAACAATATATAAAATATAACAATAATTATGTTCTTGTATTTTTTCTTGTGTTTGTTGTTGATGTAGCATACATTAGCATTCGCGATTGTTGCGTGCAGTTGGCGATGCACGGCTCAATTTTAGCATTAATATAAGCCAAACTACAGTAGTGTATCGATCTATCTTATGAGGGTGCATAGCATAAATACAGTATACAATTTTTTATTTCTGAAATAAAATAAGCATGTTTCAAAAGTGTTTTTACTAAACGAAGTAGAATTGATGTTATTATACTGCACTGTACTGTACTTTATTGCAAAGGCCAGAAGCGCATTTAAAAACATTTTATTTACAACAAGCAAAAACAAAAGAAATAAATTACGATCAGATTGGATTGGAATTTAAAGGAAGATTGTTTTGTTTTTTTATTATTATTTATTTGTAGAAAGCTGATGATGAGGAGAAACAGCAAACAGAGGACCAGAAAGAAGTTGAACGTGAGAAACAAGAAAAGGAAGAACCGTTATCCGCAGAAGTGTTTGATGGATTCAGTAGCAGCATGTTGCCTGGATGTCTTCGTTTACTTGACATGTTACCAGATACAGTGTATCGCGTTTGCGATCTTTTATGTTCGGTTGTGCAGAGGAATGGTGACAAGTGGAGGACGGAAATGCTCGAATGTTTGCTTGAACAAGTGTCGAAGAACGCATCCGAGTTGATGAAAGCTATGACACCAATGACCCGATTGGACCCAAGGACCGTTCATGAATGGGCAAATCAATTGAGTACGATGCCGGAAGCTAGTAAAACTGCAGTTCGCATTCATTTGTTTACTTTGTTGTTTGAGGTAAGTACTCAGTCTTTTACTCTGTTTGAAAAATGAAATGTTTTTGTTAGGAGATGAAAATGGCTTGTGCAGAAATCGTCGAGGCCAACGGTGTTGTGGATCTGTTGGTTCGGCTCCTCGACTTGGCAAACCAATGCATGAATTTGACCCGCGATGTAATGACACCCAAGTGGTTGGCGCCGTTACTCTTACTCATTGATATGTACGAGAAAACTTCAGTGGCATCGAAGCGCAAAGCTGCTATGACATCTGTACGTTTACAAGTAATTTTTTGTTTCTACATCTTTCTTATTCTTTTTTTCACATTTATTATTTTTTCGCACACACACACACACACGCACACACACACACACACACACACACACACACACACACACACACACACACACACACACACACACACACACACTACATATATATACAATTTCAATTGTAAAATATATACATTTCAATTGAAATCAAAATATGAATGCAAGATAGCAGAACATACTTGTGCGACACGTTTTTTATTTATATTGTATTGTATTTGTATGATGTTAAATGTATGGAATTTTTGGATATGTTTGTTTCTCAGCGACGTAGACAAAAAAATATTTCTAATTTTAAAAGCTTTTTTTGGCTATCGCATTTGATTTGGTGCGGGGCGGTGGGTTCTGTGACAGTGGTAAGCTATCTGAGAAGCAAGTGAGTTTTAATGACGGGATTTTATTCGAAATAATAACGATGGATAACAAATGGTATCGATCGATTATGTCGAGGTGAGGTTTGATAAGAAAACAAGTTGTTTAAACGTGTTTTTTCTCTTTTCTTAAGGTTGTGTCGCACATTTGGAAATGGTTTGACGATCGAACAGGAAGATGGTGCAGTTATAGTGCGGGAAACAACAAGACAATCGATGATTCGTACAACTGCGGCGAACAAAGTGTTCGATTCACGGCCGGTCGACGGCGGTATACCGTCCAATTTGGGCCAATGGTGCAGATCAATGAAGAAACCGGCAACAGGCGGCCCATCATGCTCGCATTACAGTCCCGGGACGAGAAGAAAGAAGACACTGCGGCTGTGGCTGCCAAAGAGCAGGTAAAGCAGGAAGCGGGTGAAAAAGAGAAAAAAGAAGACTCTGCTGCGAATACAATGGACACAGAAGAAGGCACGCACACACTGGCAGCACCGGCACCGGCACCGGCACCGGTCCCGGCCAAGGTGGCGGAAGTGAAAATCATCAGAGGGTTGAGCAGTGAGCAAGCGACGTGCATCGTCAGTGCATCGGTAGGTTTGATCGAGATTCCCGTGGAAGCAGACACTTTGCACGCGGTTTTGCGACTTTGCCTTCGGATGACGAGGAGTCATGAAAGTGCTGTGGTTTTTGCCGAGTTGAATGGACCGCGCCTCCTTTTGAACCTGAATCAGATGTCGGCGTTTGCAGGTTTTACATCGCTGGCCACACTTTTGATTCGACACGTACTAGAAGAACCCAACACATTGAAGCACACGATGGAAAAGGTGATTCGATCATTGACTTGCTCACCAAATTCTACGATGGGTTCGAAAGAGTTGCATTACTTGCTGCGCATGTTGGGCCCGGCAGCATGCCGCAATCCCGAGTTGTTTTCAGAAGTGAGCAAAAACGTGTTGCGTGTTGTCGTTCCATCAGGCTCAAGAAGAGGTACTCAAACCCAAATCTGATTGGTTGGTTGCTTCTTAATTTGATTTTTCTCTCTCAGGTGACGAGGACGAGTCTCGTTTTGTGGGTGCCAATGCCGTTCAAATTTTGCGAAGTGTGCCTGCAAAACCTGCTCCAATTCCAACGTTGGAGGGGCCAATGAAAGAAGTTGTTTGCGACTTGTTGAATGCGCTTGCTGTCAAAACACTCGTCGTGGACGATTGTAAGATTAATCGATTATTATTTTTTTTCGCAGTGTCTATTTCCACACATTGTGTGGGAATAGACATGTCTATTTCCACACAATGTGTGGGAATAACGCAATGTCTATTTCCACACATTGTGTGGAAATAGACGGCCGTTACAGGATTGGCTATTCCCACACTTGAAAATGAAAATGAAAATAAAAATGAAATGTGGGAATAGACATGTCTATTTCTGCACAATGTGTGGAAATAACACAGTGGCTATTCACACAGAAAAAAAGAACTAAAAATAAGAAAATGAGATTTTAAAATTATATTTTTATTGACGAAAATTACATAAGATTAAAGACAGACGAATAATTACTTCACCGCTTGCAAATGTAAGAATCTTTCTTGATTCTCTTAACATTTAGTCTGCCCTTCTTTAAACATGCAACATGAAAATATTCGTTGCAAGTTGTGCATTCAACCATATTTTTAGTACGCTTTTTCCTGCACGAATGTCTATTAAGTGTACGATTTAACAAATGCACGAAGCAGTGCAATGACAATGATTGCGGAGTGATGGCGATTGATAATGCTCGTTTGCTTTGCGCAAAGGAATGTCCCTCTAAATATGATTTTGTTCAAAATTCACTTCGCGCTCACTTGGAAGCTACTTTAGAGCTAAAAATATGGTTGAATGCACAACTACCAGTAGCAACAAATATTTTCATGTTGCATGTTTAAAAAAGGGTGGATTAAATGTTAAGAGAATCTAGAAGGATTCTTACATTTGCAAGCGGTTTAGTAATTATTCGGTTGTCTTCAATCTTATGTAATTTTCATCAATAAAAATATAATTTTAAAATCTCATTTTCGTATTTTTAGTTGTTTTTTTGTGGGAATAGCCACTGTTATTTCCACACATTGTGTAGAAATAGACTCGTCTATTCCCACTATTTCTATTTTTTATTTTCAATTTTATTTTCAAATGTGCGAATAGACGGTCTTTATACAGAGTCGGCTATTTCCACATTTGTGTTGCAGTGGCTATTTCCACACATTGTGTGGGAATAAACACGTCTATTCCCACACAATGTGTGGAAATAGACATTGCGTTATTCCCACACATTGTGTGCGAATAGACATGTCTATTTCCACACAATGTGTGGGAATAGCCACTGTGTTATTTCCACACATTGTGTGGAAATAGCCATGGCCATTTTTTTTATTTTTATTTTTTATTTTATACAATTCTATTTTTAGCAATACCTCCGACTGTAAATTCGAATTTGAATTCTATGGCGGTGGCCGAAAATGCGACGGCCGACACCATAACCGGAGCGGGCACTTCTGGTTTGCAGAGCATTTTCAGTGGCCGCCAGGAAATGGTTCGAAACAGTAGCACAAGTGCCTTCCTTCAGGTGGATGAGGATGAAACTCAAACGAATGTGATGGAAGTCGGCTCTGATAATAGTAAAGGCAGCAAGGAAGTTAATGTCAAGGATCCACGTGCCGAGGAAGCTGCGAAGAAATTGAGACCGCTGCTCCCGAAATCGTCTTTATGCCGTCTACTAGCTGAATTGATTAGGTCCTACGCTGGTTGTGCCAAACTCGTCACCGAGTACTCGTTCCACAGCGGTCAGAGCGAGTTGATAGTTGAAGTGTGTATGCCCGTGAGGCCGTGATAGGAACATAAGATGCACTGATATCTTTTTTCTTATTTCTTATCAATTTTCTGATCTATTTTTACAGGATTGCTCTGCTTTGGCATTTATTTTGGATGAATTGGTTCCTCAGTGTCAAACAAATTCAGACAAAGACACACCAGCTTTGGCTCAAATGTTGATCGCGGCTTTGTCGTCTTGCAATCACAGTCCCGAGGTGCAGACGTCGGTAGTGAATGAAGTGAAGGCAGCCTTGAGCCGGGCTTTGGCCTTGCCCGAGAGTAACGACAAGCACATTAGGTTGCAGTCGCTAACGGGTCTCATAAACATCATGATCGAGTCATGTCCATCATCTGGTACACCACAGAATCAACCACTCGGCACACCATCGTTCAAACAACAACAAACAAAGTAATTGAGTAATTGTAAAATCAAAATAAATCACACATTGCAAATTGCTGCCTGTTGCTTATGAGGCGATTAGGTACGAGGTGCTATTTGAATTTTCCTTCATAAGTAACGGGAAGAAATATTTGATTGTGCTATTTTTGTATTTTCGTGTTGTGCACATTTTTTCTTTTTCTTTTCTTTTTTTCTATGTTTTTAGCATGAATAATATGGTTCGGATTTTGTTACGTCGGGGACTGATAACAGATTTAGCACGGATCCCACACAGTTTGGATCTGTCGAGTCCGAGCATGGCGACCACAATCAATGCCGCACTAAAACCACTTGAAACGTTATCGCGGATAGTGAATCAGCCAGCATCTCTGCTCGGTGCAAAGACAAATGCCAAACAGAAAACTACTAGCAACAGGGACGAGGGATTTATTGAAGACGACGTGCCCACTGTACCAACAGGCACCACAACCTCCGAAGCAACAAACGCTAATGATGAAGTCACGGTGGAAGATGTCACCGATAATACTGACAATGACGGTTAGTTAACTAACTAACATTTTTATCCGTATTTGATTTGATGATTTGATGATTTCATTATGATTTAGGCCTGGATATAACCGTGTCGGCCGAAGTTCTCGATGGTGTCGCTGAAAGACAAACGGAAACGGAAGTGGAGGAGATCTTAGATCAGTTGTTTGAGCGTCGCCACGCTAGCAGTGACAATCAGCTGAATTCCCAACGATCAGAAACTCGCGACATTATGATAATGGAGACCGAGGACATTGAACAGCACGATTCGACTATGATGAGTCAACACGAAAGTAATAATATTCGCATTAATTAATTAATTAATCAAACAATCGACTAATAACTACATGTTTGAATTTAGGAGAAAACGAACATCACGAAAGCAGTGATACTGAATCGGAGTCGGATACGTCGCGCAGTGAAGACGATGGCGATCGGGACGAGGATCATGAGGACGACGAGGGAGAAGATAATGAGGATGACGATGACGACGAGGACGAGGAGGAAGATGACGTGTCTCACTACGATGCCGAGGAAGGATACGAAGCTGCGCTGGAAGATGCACTTTTTCGAATCCACGATCGCAGCGAAGATTTGTTTATACAACTGGAGGAGATGTTTCCTAATTCAGGTATGCTCATTAATTTTAATTGGCTGAAAAGCATAGTTTGTTTTTTCTTTCTTGTTTTGTTTTGTTTTAGTGCAATTATTTATTTAATATTTATTTTTTTATTTTTTCTTTTTATTATTTTTTTATTTTCTATTCCTTATTTTTTGTTTAACTGTTTAACTCGTCCCGTCCCCGTCCCCG
>JH430774.1:1247-13030 GCA_000239455.1 Strigamia maritima | reverse complement strand
TCTTTTCTTTTCTTTTCTGAATGGAAATCTGATGCTTTTTAAAGGTGGTCCTTCAATTGTGTTTGGTGCGCCTGATACGATTCGCACCTTCCAGTTGCCATTGGGTTTACACGATGAAACTGGAAATGGGAATGAAAGTTCAGGTGAGAAGTGGGATGCATTGCCAAGTGGTAAAAGCTGTCGGGTTGGGTTGATGTAACAAATCTTTCTATTTATTTCAATTCAATATAATGTAATGTAATGTAATGTAAAGTAATGTAATGTAATATAATATAGTATAATGTTTTACGGTGACGTTAAATGCCAATACTAGTGTCATGGTGCCATTAGTGAATACAATTGGTACGTAGTGTGCAATCATGCTCATCATGCTCAGAAGATTTTGGGCAAGTTTTAATAACCACCTTTGGTCGCCTGTAATTCTCTCGCTTCAGCTTTGCTACTTTATTTTCTGTGTGTACAAGCACCAGAGCACAGCGAGGCGTGCTAAGCTGGTACCGGTATTTTCTCCAGAAAGCGGATGAATTTGAACGTTTTTACACGTCCATGTGTAAATAAATGCGCTTTTACAACCAGCATGAAACTAACACTAAAGTAACACTAAAGTTTTGTAAAGCGATTCACTAGATTAGATGAGATTCTTCTAAGAATAAGAAACTTCAAAATACAAAATATTTTATACTCTTATCATTTCGTGCGCAAAACTCTCATTGGTTAATGACTTATATTGTACTGAAGGTATATGTTGTGGTATCTTATTTTAATCCTCTAGTCGAGGCAAACCGAAAAATCTTGTGTCGTATCCAAAAAATGTGCGCAACAATACAAAAACCCAAATGTAAATAAATTTTTAAAAATATTTTACGAGCATTTTCATTTGTTAACAATGGCATGCTCATTTTTGGACTACAAAGCAATGATTTTTTGACTCGGCTCAACTAGAGGATTAAAATAAGATACCACAATATATACTTTCAGTACAATATAGGTCATTAACCAATGGGAGTTTCGTGCACGAAATGGTAAATAGAGTATAGTGCACTTGATTGAATTAGAAGGAAGGGAAGGGCTGATTTGTCCTGGTAGGGGAATTAGAAAGAGAATTCAACTTGTGTTTAAACCGGCTAATCACGCACGGCTGTCGATTTGAAATTAGCCAATCACATGCAGTCCTTGTCGGAAAAATTGCTTGTTGCCTGAAGAGAGATTGAGTTTGTCCAAAATGGCAGACACTGATACTATTATCACAGATTGTATAATCTCTGCCATTATCGTGAGGTTAGCAAGTACCAGTACGTACCTAACAACAGAATGTTGTGCGAACATGTTTAAAAAAGTATGTTATTGCTTACATTCGCACAACATTCACAAGTTAAATTCTCTTCCTAAATACTGGTGGTAGAATTAATTGCAGGAAATTTTTTGAACCACAAATTTTTTTGACCGGAAAAATCACTCGTGATTTTTGCCTGGTATTACCTCTTAGTACGCCAGTGGTTTACAGTGGTTTAGCAATGTTTCTTGTTCTTGTACAATGCGAACTGGGTATACAAAGTGTTTTTTTTTAAGTATTTACAAATTTTGATTAATATATGCTGTGCGGTCCGGACAGCTGTATTGCCTGGACACATCTGCTGGACCCATTTTGTCCTGACTGGGCGCTCTGCGCACCGGACATATTTCTGTGGTAATTTACGTTGAAAGATTTTATTTACTTGTGGCTTGTGGTTGTCGTTGAAAGGTTTATTCATTTTCTCTCTTCCCTTCTTTCATAACCCAAACTACAGGTCCGGTTGCTTACATGTGGGTGGCTAAATACCAGAAGCAGGCAAACGTTTTAGTAAAAATCTAATATCCGTTTCTAAATCGCTTTAGCTTTAGTACCAGCTGGAATTCAAGTCAAGATGTGAGCAATTTTTTCCACTCACTCTTTAGAGCCCTGTGTTATGAAAAAGTATAGAAAGATACAAGTATATCAACTGCAATCAAATGCATATTTATTCTATGGAATGCCTAGAAAAGTAGTAACACTTTTTATTAGCGATAAAAGTGTGATGTAGGTACAAAAAATAAAATTAGTGCGAAGTAAGGTGGCCTGGGTAGATGGTACATGATTTTGTAATTTCGATTTTTGATTAATGCCAAGTACAACACGTAAAAAATATTAATATATTAATATTCCCGAAAATGTTATCGTTTTACTAAACTAAACTAAACAGAAATGAAATAAAATAAAATTGAATGTTTTCAAAAGCGTGTAACTCTGGTTTGGTTTGTTTTCTATTTAGGACCGACCGTACCTCCTGCACCTGGTCACGTGGCAACCAATCATCCGCTTTTGATCCGACATGGCGATATGCAAACTTCGCTGACGTCTAGGATTCATCGCACTGGAAGACAGAGGGGTTATCGCATAACTCCCCATAATCCAACGTGGCAAGTTTATGCCGGAAGTGGCAGACATCCGAATCCTCCTGCGATTCTTCAAAGACTGCTCGGGCCAAGCACCGCTCACGATGTGCTTCAACTCAGCTCGAGTCTCACTCCACAGCAGGGACAGACTCGAGTTTTAGTTACCAACGATGATTTTCGCATCCTAGCAACTGATGAAGATTTATTCGAGATCCATGTAAGCCGCTTGCGCATATCAATGAATTGATGGAAATTATTAATCAGTGCATTTGTTCTCGTCTCATCTCGCAAACAGGACCAAAACACGTTGCTGGGGGGTGGAACTCCCACAACTTTGGCCGGAGTTCCTGGCGCTCTCGTTAGATGGTCCGAAGAATCGAGAGTTTTAGATGGCGATAGTATTCACGACTGTGTCACTGGTTTGTACTTTGCACACGCTCGTTAGTTTCAGTACACCTATAAAAAATCTTGATTAATTCTTTTTCTTTATTTTCTTTACTTTTCGTATCATTAGCCAGTAAGCTGAAGATTATAGAGGTGCTTGAGAAATATCGGGACGAAGAGTTGGCCGAACGGAGAGAGAAACGAAAGAAATTGCAAGAAGCGGAAGAAAAAAAGAAGGAGAACGGCACTAACGTGGATGTGGTTGTAAAGAAGGAGGGCACCGCCAATGTTGCTTTGGGAGAAATGGAAATTACGGTAGCTGAAAACAACTCATCATCAATTATGAGTCCAACGCCAGCGACGGCGGCGGCTCCAATTTGCTCTCAATCCGTCCCGTCAAGATGTCTCCAGTCGACATTGTTGCAATCGAGCAACCAGGAAAATTCTGTCATGACAACGGATCAGTTGGCACAGTCGATCGTCGATCAAGTGCTGTGTCCTGCTATGAATACGCGATTCTGCACGCCGTTGGCTGTCCAGGTAACGTCGACAGAGACACTAGGAGACACTCCTACTCAAACACTGGTCGAGAATTTGGAAAACATGCTCACATCAACGGTACCAGCTATTCCAGCGACTCCTGTTTGTTCGACCACGGCAAGTGGCGCACCTTCAATGGTTACGCGGGGGCGCGGGCAGGGACAGCAGGGACTACCGGTTTCGTCGACTCCAGTGCCTTTGCTGGCAGAAGGACCTGTCGAGTGTTTGCCTGATATTTCCTCCTCGATAATAGAGGCGAATTCGAGTTTGGAGACCGTGGCAAGTCCAATGGAGGTTGCTCACGGATCTTTTAATGTAGCGCCGACGAGTTTGTTTGACGAAGCGTTCAATTTAGTTATGATGCATGCCTCGAGGTCACAAGACGTACTTGAAGGACAGTCGAATAGAAATGCAGCAGCAGCAGCAGCAGCGTACAGCGTATCGCATTCTCTGGCGGAAAGCATGAGCATGGCAGCGACGGAATGTCCGCGGATTGGCGATGCGGAATCAACTTGCTCCCAGGAGACGACTAACATCACACCCGAAGATCTTTCGATATCTCACAGTTTGGAGAGAGGTGTCTCAATTTTTAACGCCAACGACGTGATATTACCCCGACTGGACGAAGAGTTGCAGCAACGACTAATGACGAGTTGTGCGGCGAATCTGGAATCGCTGACGGCGGGCATTGTCACGTCGACGCCCGGCACGTCGAGCCAACAACTGGCCGAGGACTTCTCGGGCATCTTGGGCGATCTGGAAATTCCAGAAGGCGTCGATCCTTCCTTTCTGGCCGCGTTGCCAGACAACATTCGTCAAGAGGTGATTGCTGAGCAGTTGCGACTGCAGAGGGTCAGGCAACGTGCGCAGGCGCAAGCCAGCGAAGCGCAAGCCGAAGGTTTCACCGAGGTGAATCCCGAGTTTCTAGCTGCGTTGCCGCCGAACATCCAGGAAGAGGTGCTTGCTCAGCAGAGGCAGGAACGACAACGACTCGAAGCGCTCAACTCGAATCCAGAGGCACCTGTAGATCCCGCTGGCTTTATTCAAGCTTTGCCGTCAGGTTTGAGACAACAGGTAAATATGATGGAATAGGAATGATTTGACTTTTTAGATTTTTATTTTTTATTCTTTTTCCTTTCCTTTTCCTTTCTTTTTTTTCTTTTTTATTTGACAGGTTTTAGCTGATATGGACGACAGTGTTTTAGCTGTGCTGCCCGCAGATTTGGCAGCTGAGGCACAGTCGTTACGCAGGGAGCTGGAAGCAAGGCAACGGCAGATGCAGGAAAGGTTTTTCAATCACGGGAGTACGGCTTTGTCTAGTATTTTGAGAAATGCCGGCCGCTTAGGCACGCGGTACACCATCCACACGGGGTATCCGCAGCGCGGCCAATGGGCTTGGAACGCGATTCAGAACCGAAGCAGTGGGGGAAGCCATTTAGGCGCCGTCTCGGCCAACTCGGTGAGATTGAGAGGACGACAGCTGCTCGACCACGAGGCGCTCACGTGCCTCCTGGTTTTGTTGTTTGTCGACGAGCCCAAACTGAATACGAGCAGGCTGCACCGCGTATTGAGAAACTTGTGCTATCACGCATCGACGCGCGATTGGGTCATTAAGAGTCTGCTGTCGATCATGGAAAGGACTCACGAGTGCCAACCTCTCGACGCCCCTCCGTCCTCCCTGCCGGTCATCGAGACGAGAGTGAAGCGCAGCCGGAGCCAACAGTCACAGGGCGACACGCTGGCGATGCAGCGCTCTGACTTGCTGTTCAATCGCAACCAACCGTCCTGGTTGTCGATCAGTTTGGACGCCGCTCTGGGCTGTCGCGCCAACGTCTTCCAAATCCAGCGCCATTCGAGCGGGAAACGAATGACTGAAAAGCACAGCAGCGTGCCTCCCACTTTGACTCTCGTTTCGATCCATCCTCAGGCGGCGCCCGTTATTTGTAGGCAAGTATTTTACCATTGTTCTCGGTACTGCATTATTAGTTGAATTAATAATTCTTTATTTTTATTATTAAATATTATTAATCATTATTAATTATTATTATTATTATTATTCGTAGGCACGTGCTGGACACGCTGATTTCTCTAGGCAAAAGTTTTCCTAGCCACTTTTTGCCCTCGAAAGCCAAGGAGATTGCTGGTTGCAACAAGGAATTGATGCCGTCCGATGGAAAAACAAAGGTGCCAGTGCCAGTGTGTGGCCAACTGACTAAACCGGCCGACGCCAATGCCAAGCCGACAGATGTGGGCGCGTTCAAGGCCAGTTCTGTGCGAACCGACAGCCGGGGAGACTTCAAGCAACAAGGACAACAGCAAACGATGGTTGTTGCTGGAAATGCATCAAGCACCGGCCAGGGCCAGGGCCAGGAAACTGATTTCTGGGACTTGCTCGTCAAATTGGATTCGATCAGTGGAAGCCGGAAAGGAAAGAGTGTTGCCCGGACTCACAGTATGACGCTGGTCGATGAGGAGAAAATGAATTTGACTTTCGAAGCATCTCCCCTTGGCCAGCTGATAGGCATGTTGTCGCACTCTGTGATCCAACGCAGTTCGGTTTTGACCGATCGCTTATTAAGGCTGTTGGCACTCGTTTCGCTCGGCTTGCCCGACATCAGCAATCAACAGTCGACCAACCCGCAATCGTTGACGCAAAGCGGCCATCGACCAGTTCCGATGGCTGCCGTGGCCGCCGCGGCTTCGTCGGCGTCGGTGTCTAGCTCGGACAACAGGCAGGACATGGGAACGATGGTCGGCGAAGAACGACAAATCCTAGGTGCGTCTGTATCGATCGTCTTGCCAGAAATCGTTTCTGAACAACATTTGCAGTTGGCGGTGGACGTGCTTATTTCAAAGACTTGCTCTGAGGAGGGCCTGGAAGACGCCACGGCACTGTTGTTACAACTGTCGAGAGGAAGTTCTCAGACTCGGGAAGCTGTTCTGCGCCTGCTTCTAAACGGGGCTCGCGAACTGGGCATCGTCGTTTGCGGTCACATCTACACTTTGATGCTGGAGTTGCGCAATTTAAACGCCAAAATGAAGATCGAGAAAGCGGACAAACTTGAAGCGGAAGTGGAGGACGGCGACGGTGGCGGCGGCGAAGTATCCCGGGTTCACAAAGGAGTTTTATACGACCGCTTCACTAAAGATACGGTGGTGATTACGGCTCCCAGTAAAATTAAGGGGGGAAGGGAGTTACAATTGCCATCAATGGCCGTTTTGACCAGCAAAACGTCGAGTCAGGCGTTTTTCTTGCGGATTTTGAAAGTGATTATTCAGTTGCGCGAAGCAGCCAGGATGGTCGCTAAGAAGGCAAAGAGGAGAAGTAATTCTTTTTCTTTTTTTTTCTTTTTTTTTTTTAAATTTTTCTTTTTTTTTTCTTTTTCTAAAGCGAAACCAATTGAAATTAATTGAAATTAATGCTTTCAATCAACTTTTTTTCAGTGTCCATCGAAGCTGAAGTTCAGTCGGTCGTCGAAATCGCAATGTTGGACGAAAATCAAGCGAATAATGCGGTGGCCAACAACGATCCTACTGCAGCACTCGTGCCTGCACCAGTGCCAGTGCCAGCACCGGCGCTCGTGCCAACACCAGTGCCTACTGTTCCTACTATTCTTATACCCTCGGTGGACATGCCAATGGAAGTGGAGATCGCTGTCCCCAATCAGGAAGAGTTGACACCAGCTGCGACAACGTTACCACCGAACGAGTTGAGCGTTGACTCGCGAGAAGAAGAGCTGCAGCTGACATCAAAGATCGAGTCGCAGGCAGATCCGCAGGCAGATCATACGCAGTCGCAGTCGCATCGTACGCAAGCAGATCTTCAGACCGAGACCCATGGCGAGACTCAAAGCGAGCAACCGGCCGAGCCGGAAGACGCAGGAATACGGATGCCGAGGTTAAGCACGCAGCTGACGCTATGCGAGCTGTGGGAGACACTGAGTTTATGTCTCGTCGAGCTAGCCGACACCCCGGATCATCATGCCGTTTTGGTTCTCCAACCTGCAGTTGAGGCGTTTTTTCTCGTGCATGCATCGGCTATCGACAAGGAAAACGAAAGAAAACGCGAGTCACGAATGGAGACTCGCGAAAGTCAGCTTTCGCACATTCATCAGGACATAGCTCCTTTGTCACCGCTGCCCATCGACGTTCAAGCTGCAGCTTCGAGGCCCGTGGTGACCGCTCTGGGCCCGCACGAAATGATGATGCTGATGGAGCAGTCGCACGCCAATATCAATTTGCCAGCCGACACGCAAAAGTTTCTGAAATTTGCAGGTAAGCCAATATGAGAGTGGAGTATAGAGTTATTTCGAATTGTTATTTTTCTTTTCTTTCTTTTTTTTTCCTTTCTTTTTTCCAGAGACCCACCGTACCGTGCTAAACCAAATTTTACGTCAGTCGACCACTCCTCTGGCGGACGGTCCGTTTGCAGTGCTGGTCGACCACACGCGAGTGTTGGATTTCGATATCAAGAGACGGTATTTCCGCCAAGAGCTGGAGCGAATGGACGAAGGAATTCGCCGAGAGGACCTCGCCGTCCACGTTCGAAGGGAACACGTTTTCGAGGACTCGTTTCGGGAGTTACACCGTCGAACTTGTGAAGATTGGAAGAACCGTTTCTACATTGTGTTTGAAGGAGAGGAAGGACAGGACGCTGGTGGCCTGTTGAGGGAATGGTACACCATCATTTCGAGGGAGATTTTTAATCCAATGTATGCCTTGTTCACGACATCTCCGGGCGATCGTGTCACGTACATGATCAATTCGTCATCGCACTGCAATTCCAATCATCTGAGTTACTTCAAATTTGTTGGCCGAGTCATTGCAAAAGCGGTTTACGATAACAAATTACTCGAGTGCTATTTTACTAGATCTTTTTATAAACACATATTGGGCAAATCCGTCAAGTAATTCGACTTTTCATCTTGATCTTGTTCCTATATTTTTTTTTTTTTTTTTTTTTGTTTTCTTTTTAGATATCAGGACATGGAAAGTGAAGATTATGCATTTTACCAGGGATTGGTGTTTTTGTTGGAACACGATATTAAAACTTTGGATTACGAAGTCACTTTTAGTACGGAGGTATAGAATCTTTCATTCTCTTTTTATTTTTTTCCAATCAGTCAATCAAATAATTTGTTTTTATTTCAATTTTATCAGGTACAAGAGTTTGGCGTGACTGAAGTGAGGGATTTGAAAACAAACGGCAGAAATATATTGGTGACTGAAGAAAACAAACACGAATACGTTCGATTTGTTTGTCAGATGAAGATGACGGGCGCCATTAGGAAACAGTTGAACGCTTTCTTGGAGGGATTTTATGATATTATACCAAAGCGGCTCATCTCCATTTTCAACGAACAGGAGTTGGAGTTGTTAATTTCCGGTTTACCTGTGATCGATATTGATGATTTAAAATCCAATACTGAATATCACAAATATCAACCAAATTCTTTACAAGTTTGTTATTTTTCTACTCACCCAGTGTTTTTTTGATTAATTGTTTTTTTGTTTTTTTTCTTTTTTTATTAGATTCAATGGTTTTGGAGAGCTCTCAGATCGTTTGATCAAGCTGATCGAGCTAAATTTCTCCAATTCGTTACGGGGACGTCTAAAGTGCCATTGCAAGGATTTGCGGCTTTGGAAGGTATGAATGGCACGCAAAAATTCCAGATTCATAGGGATGACAGATCAACCGATCGCTTACCATCAGCTCATACTTGGTATGTTTTATGTTTATTATGTTTATTCAGTAGTATTATACTGAGTGCGACAGTGATTGTTGAGACAATTAGGTCAGCACTCATCTTTTCATCTGATATGATCACGAATGCCCGAACAACAATCACTCAAGCACGAGGTGTATTTTATGAGTGAATTTACCACTACCTTATGCTATTCAACAGTAGTAGGCGCCATGATGCAGTGACAATGCAAAATCGAATAAACTATTTAACAATTTGTGCACGAAACTTCTATTGGTTAATGACCAATGCATTGTACTGAAAGTATATATTGTAGTATCTTATTTTAATCCTTTAGTCGAGCTGAGTCGAAAAATCATTGTTTTGTAGTCCAAAAATGTGCATGCCATTGTTAACAAACAAAAACGCTTGTAAAATATTAAAAACAATTATTTATATTTGGGTTTTTGTATTGTTGCGCACATTTTTTGGCTAGGAAACAATGATTTTTCGACTCGGCTCCACTAAACTCTGTTTCCAAAACATTGCGAGAAACAACCATTGGTTGGAGCCTGTTTGCTTACACATTAATACAAAAATCTCCCCAACACTGTCATACATGGTCATAAATGATATATATGATATGTATGATTGTTTATGGTCGTTTTTTGTTCGTTTTATGTTCGTTTATCTTCGTTTATGCCCTTTTATGGTCATTTTTCGAATTATTTTTTTAAGTACATTAAAAAATTGCTGGGAAAAGGCTCTAGCCAATGGGAGTTTCTTGCAGTGTTTTAGAAACGGAGTTTAGAGGATTAAAATAAGATGCCACAATATATACTTTAAGTACAATGCAAAAAAGTTCACTTTTCAGTTTCATGCATGAATTGTTGGATAGAGTTTAGATCACAGTAGGTGTGGTGGTAGTGGTAAATTCTCACTCTAACTACTCAAACTGAAACTGTCTAGTTATTTTATAGTCATTAGTCATTTCTACTTGAAATGTCAATAGTTAAGTCATTTGCTAATTGCTATTGGATTGTTGTATCGAAAAACACACACATTTGCAAAACAAAATAAAAATATGTGAATGAATGACTGACTGTTTTGTTTCTTTTTTTTCCTCAAGAAAGGGTGACTAATTTTACTTTTTCTTCTTTTCTGATAGTTTCAATCAATTGGATTTACCGGCTTACGAAACTTATGACAAACTACGCTCAATGTTACTCAAGGCAATTCACGAGTGCTCCGAAGGCTTTGGATTCGCTTAATGAGGGTGCAGAATATTTCCGTACATTTTTTCCCCCATTAATAATGGACCATGCTGGATAACGTAGTGCTTTGAATGTGCCTCCTCCTGTGCTGACCTTAGTTGAAAGGAAAGTGGTTGCCTAGTTGGTAATTTTCTTTTCAGTTCTTGTCAGCGAAGGCTGATGTGAACATTGTAGAGACAACTCGTGTATCTCGACAATATGTGAAATATAAATCTGAATAGCAAATGTTAGAAATACTGTAATGTAATGCTATTTTACTAAAAGCATGGGAGAGAAAATTTGCTAAAAGATTTTCAGTATTAATAGGGAAGGAAAAACGTTTGTTATTACATTATTTAATGGTTTTTGTTTTGTGTAAATTTTTTTCTTTAATGAAAAGAAAATTTAACTATTAGTTGGAAGTGGATTTAATAATTAGTAACTTATCTTTACATTTCCATATTTTTTTTAAGTTTGAAAATAAACTTAGTTTGGAGCATTACTCTCTTCTTTTTTCCAACATGTTTTTCTGGAAGTTTGTAGTTTGAAATAAAATAAATAAAAAATATCCACTAGGAGATATCAAATGCCCCAGGGCCAGGTAAGATGCATGGACCGAGCTTTTACAGGAAGGCTACAAGTCTGTTGTTGCATTAAATACAAAAAAAAGAATTGTCTATGTTCAATTTAACATTGCATTTGGTATTAATGTGTAAATAATGCATTCCGATTTCAATTTAGTGATCCAGTTATTAGAAAATTTTAAAGCACACAGTAATAGAATTTTGGTGAATAGAGGGTCAAACAATATGGGTCGGGATCATAACCGCGAGATCCATAACAGCGAGATGGATCTTGCGGTTATGAATATCGCGGTTCTGCATACTCGCGGTTCTGCATAAATTTAAATTTCGCTTTTAAAATAATATTCATAAGAGCGAGATTTTTTATTTTAAATTTGTTATATAAATGTAATTAACAATAAAAAAAACACAATAAAATTGATGAAGTACTTTTTTTATATACTGTGTACTTGTTTTTTATACGTATTCACGTTTTTTAAGTTTTTGATAAATTAGTTAATTAATTTTTTTTTAGCCAGCCATAATAACCAATAGGCGCAAATTATGTAGAGTGGCAGAACGCACCAGAAATACTGCGGCGCCTGATTCACAAAC
This sequence comes from Strigamia maritima, assembly GCA_000239455.1. Lineage (NCBI taxonomy): Eukaryota > Metazoa > Arthropoda > Chilopoda > Geophilomorpha > Linotaeniidae > Strigamia > Strigamia maritima. Next base: position 1,579 of record JH430774.1, on the reverse strand, counting down.
AACGTCATCAAGACAGGTTACAAGTTTAAAGAGGTCGCCAAAACATGTGAAAGAAAAACAACAAAGTACAAGTTTTATTGGTTATTATGACTGGCTAGTCAGTCATTTATGGATTGGGCGTAAGTATTATCTAGTGGTGATTTCTGACTTAAAATAAATAGGTAATAAAAACTTCAAAAATACACCATTGCTATACACGTGAATATTATAAAATATTCAAAAACTTCCTTCAATTTAATTATAAAACCTAAAAAATATAATGAAAACAAACAACTAAATTTCTTTAATTGTTTCATTTACGGCAAAAAAAAAATCTCGCGATTCTGCATACT
>JH430772.1:1046-21439 GCA_000239455.1 Strigamia maritima | reverse complement strand
AGAAGTAGTTGTTTTATTCAGTGAATTATTTGATATTATTTTGTGGGCTCCTTAGTAATGTGAAATTAAAATAGAGTTTGACCATCTGGCAATGTTTAGCATAGAGGTCTAGAGATGTAGAGATATGGAGAGAGAAATATAAGAGAAAGTGACCCGAAAGGTCAAGGGCCAGGTTATAGAACAAAATAAATCGAATGCCAAAATATTGAATTCCAAAATATTAAATTTTAAGTGAAAAAAATCAAATGGGAAACACAAGATTTTCTGATGTCCCAGCTCAAGTTCTCAACTAACTATTCCTTGACCTCTTGGTTATCCACCCCCTATATCTATACCTCTACCTTTTATTTGGGTTGACCTCCACCCGGATGGTCAAACTAAAACCCTCCCTCTACTATTTCAAGTTAACAATCACATAAAAATACACAAATCACAAATAACAAATAATAACAAAAATACACATAAAATACACATCAACTACATTCAAATCGCCCTAACCTAAACTAACACAGTTAGGGCACTTTTACCGCTATTTTTCACATTTATGTAATAAAAAAAGTGATTTTTCATTACGTACTTTTTAAAGTAAAAAAAATAGTGCCCGCAATATATTGCAAGATAAAAGTCTGAAGTTAATATAACAAGTAAAACCACGAAAATTAAAAATGTAAGCACATATAAAGTGTGTCATTCCGCATTTCAATTGAAAGTAGAAAATATGAAGAGTCAATTATTGTTGCAAAGCTCATAAAAATATCCATGGTTATTGTTTTTCTTGGTTTCTGACATGTTTGTGTTTTGACTACAGTACTTAAAAGATTTACGACATGAGATATTTACAGCTAAAATTGCTAAAATGCAATTATCCATTATTAAAATGCAGTTTCCATATAAAAAAATGTAGTTTCCATATTAAAAAATGCAGTTTCCATATTAAAAAATGCAGTTTCCATATTAAAAAATGCAGTTTCCATATTAAAAAATGCAGTGTCAAAATTATTAAATGTACATTCACCTGTAAAAATGCCAAGTTTAAAATTTTTATGAATACATTACATAATAAATGCATAGGGCTCCATAAATCTCTACACAGAGAGACCCATTTCTGCAAGCTTTCAAATTGTTTAGAAATTTGTATATTTTGTATTTTTTTATTTGAAAAAGTGCATTTTTTATTTCTGAAACTGTATTTTCTATTTATGAAAATGTATTTAAAAAGGTATTGAAAATGCATTTGTAAAAATGGTTTTGAAACTGCATTTTTTAAAATAGTAACTGCATTTTTTAATATGGTAACTGCATTTTTTAATATGGAAACTGCATTTTAATGATGGATATTTGCATTTTAGCAATTGACAAAAGCCCTTGGGTCACTTTCCCTTAAATCTTTCTCCTTATTTCTACATCTCTACACTCTATACTAAACATTGCCAGATGGTCAAACTCTATTTTAATTTCACATTACTAAGGAGCCCACAAAATAATAATATCAAATAATACACTAAATAAAACAACTACTTCTAACAAAACAATTTTAATAGGGCATCCCAACTAACATTTTTCACATAATATTTTTCAATGTTTATTTTATCCGATTTATCCAATTTATTTTTTTTAAGCAAGTTTTTCTGTGATACTCTAAGGGGCAGCAATGTAAAGGGATATGTACTGTAGATGAATGGTTTTTAGGATTTTTAAGTGTCATCTCTCCACTTTTATCATCTAATAAAGACATTAAAGCATTTATAACACGTCGGCTTATGAATCGATGTTATTTTCGTGTTTAAAGGACGCGTAGCCGTTAGAGTGGGAGAGCCCTTGGTTGAGTGTGGCCCTGAAAATGCATTTCGAACAACGGTGGAGTTCTGGGTGCACCACACCCTATATGTTACACAATAAATTTCAGGAAAGCTTAGGTTAAACTAAAAAAGGAACCGACATAAGAAACTCAATGATCTAAAGCCAAGGGGGGCTAGATGTTAGAGCAAGGCAAGTAGGAGACAAAATGGCTGCCACCCTACAAGTCTGGTTGACCTTGACTTGACACTACTATGTTCTCAGGTGTGTTAAAGGAATTAAAGAGAGCTAGCAATACTATTTCCTAACCTGGACAGGGAACAATGTCAACCAGGACCATAAAAATGCATAAAGGACAACAGAATAGGCTTACAAGGAATGCCTGAAACTCAGATAGATGACATTCACTAAGGGTGAAAGGGTTGACAAAACAACACCTCTAATGGTGGCTGGTTGGAGCCTGATGTGTTAGGATCGAGGTCCAAAGTTGTTGTGTCTGCTCCTGAGCTAGAATGCTCCTGAGATAACATCAGAATGCTGTGATTGGTTGCCAGAAAGAAAGGAAACCAATCAGAGCATGACAGCACAACCAGGAACTAATTGGTATGCATAACTCAGAAAGTGGAGCAACGGACCTAACTGATTAACCAACATCAGAGGAGGGGGAAGGATAGAGAACATAGGTAAAAAACCAAGTCACTCATCCGTGACCTTGGCCAGGAGTAAACACAGGATCACAAAGTCACTACAAATTACAAAGGTATAGGAAATAACACGCATTTATTAACAATACAATGGAAAAAACACTTAGGGAATGCATAAGGTAATTTGGCCCGTGACACATTTTTATCAAAATTGGCCTGTTAAGCAATTAAAAAGGAGATAAGTTATTTTTTTTATTTTTATGTTTGAATTCAAAAATTTTTAGATAAAATTTTGCATATTTTGCTATTTAAATTGCATAAATTGGAAATATTTTATCAGTTTTTATTGTATCAACACTTTTTTGGTGAAACCTTCCACCGGATAACTGATCCAAAAAAAATTTAAAAAAAAATCAAAAAAATCCAAAAAATCCTCCGAACAAATTCAAAAAAATTCCCCAAAAAAAGAAAAAGAACAACATAAACACTATTTTTATTCGCCCAAAAACGTATTGGAATGCGTATAACAAAAACTTCATGTTTGTTTGTGTGGCAATAAGTGCGAAAAACTGCTAAAAGACAAGCTGGGCGCGCGCAAATGCTATATTCGTGCTTATTTATATTTGCGTTTAATCGCCATACGCCAGTCGACCAAACGCCAGTCGACCAAACGCCAGTCGACCAAACGTCAGTCGACCAAACGCCAGTCGACCAAACGTCAGTCGACCAAACGCCAGTCGACCAAACGCCAGTCGACCAAATAGTGTCGTCCAGACACATGTGGTCACTGTGTCGACCAGATGACTGTCGACCAAACGACAGTCGACCAAATGGCCAGTCGGCCAAACGACTGTCGACCAGATGCCTACACCCCTTCCCCTTTTAGTGATTTTTTGATTTTTGTTTTTCTCTGGTGTTCTTTATACTGACTTATTATAATGGATGAAGCAGCAAAAACGTTTTGTAAACACAAACATTAACTGTGTTTCATTAACCCCATAAACTAACATTAACTGTGTTTCATTAACCCCATAAACTAACATTAAGTGTGTTTTATTAACCCCATAAACTAAAATTAACTGTTTCATTAACCGTAATTTAAAACATCTATGTTTATGCATATCCTAATTTAGATTTAAAATTTGTATAATGGCAATATGGATATACTCTATATGGATATGGATATATCTTCATTATTCTATCTACCTTAGGCCTTTCGACTGTTCACCAGTCTTCTTCAGTGGTATCTCAAAAAATTGTCCATTGCAAGACAATCTTGCAATGGCTAACATCTTCTTTCTCCAAATTCTAATCTTCTTCTCTTCCCTCATTTCTTTAAAGCTTTGTCCAGGCAGTTTGTTGCAATGCACATCCTAATTAAGATTTAAAATTTTGTGTATATCCATATTGCCATTACACAAAATTTTAAATATTCATTAACCATATAAACTAACATTAAGTGTGTACTGTGGATGTTTTCTTTTATACAATATATTAAGTTCATGTTTATATTCCAATTAGCAGTCTCTGTTTGATAGTTCAAATGTACTGTGAACAAATTGGGAAAAAAAGGTATAATAGTAGTGAGAAAAATTTTTGTAAAATTTTAAATTTATTTTATTGCAACATAACGGTGCGTATCAAATTAGATGTTTTTTTAAAATACATCAAGTTATCAAAAATAAAGTTAAATTAATCTCTTAAAGAGATATATTAAACGATTAAGTCAGATTCTCGAATCGGAGCCAAATACTGCACACAAATCAAATTTCCAAACTAAACTACGTTCAAAAAGGTCAAAATAATTAAATAAATTTAATCAAAACAAACTACCATATTATCCTACAAAGGCCAACAGTGTCGGATAAAGTGAGGTAGAGCTGCATGTCGGATATTCCGAATTTTCTGACAGTGTCGGAAAAAGTGAACAAAGAGAAAACAAAGGATTTTCACTTTTTCCGACACTGAGTAGCAACTCAAATCTGCTCGACCTTATACGTTGTGAAAACTGCCTGTCTATTTAGCATGCAATCAACAGTATTATTTGTCACTCAATAGGGTAGCACACAAGAGCGCACAAGAGCGCACAAGAGCGCAAATGCGTAAGTGTGACAATGTGATTTCACACATGCGCACCAGAAGTCTCATAGGTCTAATGTTATGGTATGTGACTCACATGGGCGGTCACACTCACACTTCAAGAGGTGCGCACAGCTAGTTACAATAACATAACATAATATTAGGCCTATGAGGCTTCCGGTGTGCATGTGTGAAATTTCACACTTAAGCATTTGCGCACTTATGCGACAGTTTCTGAATACCCCTATTGATTACAACTTACAACCAATGCAGTTAAACCACTGAGGAAGACCAGTAGATGGTTGAAAGCACTGTAGTGACCAGTTATTGGTCACCAGTACTATGGTTTTTGATAAAGTAATTTATTTAAAACGAGCATAAAGTTATACATTTTGACCTCACCATTGCAGGGTAATATGGTAAATATGAAATCGAGATATCCAAATCTCGAAAAAATTAATAATTTAAATTCCCGAAACTTAATTTAAATTCCCCAAAAAAATTAACAACACAAATCAACTAAATTACCAGTCTCAATCTATTGAAACCAAATAAATTGCCGTATTTTGTCGATTAAGGGCCGCCCTCGAATTACGGCCCTACCCCTCGGCTAAAGTTCGAAATAAACGCGGCACTCGAATTATGGGCCTGGGGATTATGCGAAGTGTTTACCAGTTTCGAAGTATACATTTAATATACTTTTAAATGTATTATAATGTATTAAAAACGTTTGCAAGAACTGTATATTTACTCTGTGTAGTAGAGAAGAAGCTATTTTTATCAAAGTGATTTCACAATTGGTTTTCTTCTCTACTATACAAAGTATATATACAGTAGATGCAAACGTATTAAAAACGTTCATGTGCACAACTTCTTAAGTTGTTTTTAACTTTAAAAAGTTGCGTACATGAAACGCAGTTCATGACCAAACGATTTAAACGCCGCCCTCGAATTACGGCCGCACCCCTCGGTCGCAATTTTGAATAAATGCCGCGAACTAAATAAATTAAATTATCTAACAATAGACAGTTTGCAATTTCTCGTATGGACCGAAAACGAGATTTACAAAATAAGAAATTTTCCAAAAAAATCTTTTTTTTTAAATCTCGTTAATAAAATGCCATATCCTGTGATTTCAATTTGTCACGAAACGTGTTACATACAACACACAAATTGGCGGCAACTAAACTCTATTTAACAATTCATGCATTGTACTGAAAGTATATATTGTGGTATTTTATTTTAATCAGCTAGTTGAGTTGAGTCGAAAAATTATTGTTTTGTAGCCAAAAAATGTGCGCAACAATACAAAAAGCCCAAATAATTTTTTAAAATATTTAACAAGCGTTTTTATTTGTTAACAATGGCATATACATTTTTTGACTCAGCTCAACTAAAGGATTAAAATAAGATACCACAATATATACTTTCAGTACAGTACATAGGCCAGTAACCAATGTGAGTTTTGTGCACAAATTGTTAAATAGAGTTTAGACCCCTTATCACACATTAAACCTTGTGCAAGCCTTGTGCAACATGTTTGACTAATAAAAAAACTAACCTGAGGTATTGAAATTGTCACAAAAATGCCAACATCGCAGCCGAAGCGGAGGGAAAATTGCAGCAGAATTTCACAACAATTGTTGTATTGTATGCAGTGCGCATGCGCAAATCAAATTGTATACATGACAATTTGAAACGAGATTTTTGAAAAATTTCGATCGAGACCTTTCACACGAGATTTTTAACAATATTGACAATGTGTAGAAAAAACCTTCGCAATAGCAGTTGAAAGTTGTAGTACGGCCAAAAACCGCATAAAGTCGTTTTCAAAATTTCGTCGGGAAAACAGTTTTCCTGTCGCTTCAAAAGGCACGACGATTTCCGTCCAACTTGAAAATAACGCCGATTTTCCTCGAATTGCGCTATACGTTAGGGATAGTCTTCCCGAACGTGCATGAGACGATAATGACTTGTTTTGTGCCCTGGAAACGTTCGCTTGTGTGGCACATTCAATTAAACACATTTGAACACATAAACACAAATTGAACGAACGAAGCGATGATGATGTTGAATTCATCTATTCGTTCTTTTACCGTCTGACAAACAGTACCATCTGACAAACAGTACCATCTTTTTTGGTTTTAAAGTGATTTTTGATTTTGTTCTCTTGCTATTTTCATTTTTTCCTAAATTTTTCGTATTAGGAATAGTCAAATTTTATCGCAACCTGTAGTACAAAATTCTAATTACGAAATTAAAAAAACGAAATGATTAAACATATTCATTGTTTTTTAATTTTGTAATTTTTTTTACGAGAAATCGCAAAGTCTCTAATAAAAGAATAAAATAATCGGAGATACAAAACTCTATTAGAAATGAACAGTGAAGTAAAACATAATCATAATCAAATAATTATAAAGGAAAAATAATAATATACTACAACATGTATTGGTCATAAAACAAGTGATAATTAGAGAACTAAAACTCAATAAACTCCCCCCCCCTCATAAACAAAACATTGTTCCATAAAAGGGTTCTAAAGGTAATACAATACAAACTACAAATCAAAAATTTTAGAACAAAGAAAACGTATGCGATCGCCACTCAAGAACTTTGTAAAAATGTCGGCAACATTGAGATCACTAGATATCTTCCGTAACTCAAAGTATCCGTTAACATACCATTCCCTAAGCCAATAAAACTTAACTCTAATGTGCTTAGTTCGGATGTTTTCTACATCGTTAGTAGTAAATTGAATATACGATAACGCATTCGCAAAAATACATGGTTTAGATACATAGTCAAAAATAAGACAAGTCTCAAAAATATTACAAAGCCAAACAAAAATAAAATATCATCAATGTATATTAACAATACAGCTCTCTTTCCTAGCATGTATACACAATTACATCCAGCTTAATATGCCACATTTGGCCACTTTGGTGTAGACCTTAAAGGGCTTTTGTCAAATATCATACGGTATGTATCCGGACTAGTTGAAGTAGCACCTAGTGGTACACGCATGTATATTGGACGATCCAATTTTCCATACAAACACGCGGCTTTCACATCTATGTGTGAATCTCCCCATCCTCGCAACACTACTAGAAGACAATAAAACAGTCTAATTAAAACAAAGTTAACAACGGGACTAAAGACCTCGTAAAAGTCGACTCCCACGGTCTGTCGGAATCCTTGAGCTACTACACGTGCACAATAACGCACGACACGTCCCAAGGCATCTCGTTTCAACTTGAAAATCTAACGGTTTCCCAAAATGGTCTTTTCTTTAGGAGCTTTGACTTTGTGGTAAACTTCCCTCTCTTTAAAAGTTGCCAATTTGTCATTAACTGCTGCTGTCTATTCTTTGGCTTGCAGAGAATTCATGGCTTCTTTGTATGAGCTAGGTTCTTGCATCGTAAAATGTACTTGCTTTTTCACGAGCTTCTTTTGAAATCCAGCTTTGGTATCAACCTCTTGGTACTCAAACTCAGGATGCCGCTCTATTGGTGCAAAATTAAATCTTCGATCTTCATAAGTAAGACCTTTCGCTACACAATAAGCTTCAACCTCTCCTTTTGAATGTAAACGCTTGCCTGCTTCAGGATAACAGTAAACATCAACTCTTTTCTGAGCTGACTCTCCAACTTGACGCATGTGTTCTTCACGCCGCCAATTAGCAAAAATAGAGGATCCACCAACCAGGCGCCATGGAAAATTAACTTCATGTTGAATGACATTTGGATGCACAGCTGACGCTGCATCTTCAAATTCGTCATCGCCATCTTCAGACGGTAACTCTGGTGGTTGATCTTGCCATGGAGAAGCGGGGGTTTCACTACGTCTCCTAACATAAGGCTGTCGTGGTGTAGTGAGGTATAGAAGGGCATCTGTTTCCAGATGGAAAATTACATGAAAAATGAGAAAAAGGAATATTAGCAGTATCTTTGCTTATTTCAAGAAAATAATAGCAAAATACTTACTAAATCTGGCCCCAAACTGGTCCTAGGACATGGAATACTGTCCTAATCCTCTGCTACCATGTTAGAATTAAGTGGAATCAGGTTTGCAGTGGAAGCAAAAAAAAATCTATGTTTTTGGAGTAAATGACCTTGACTTCTATGACTCTTCAAATTGGTATCCAAAAAAGTGTAACTTGATTTCTCATTCAGGCAGAAGCCACCCAAGGATGTTAATGATGAAAAAAGATTAATATAATAAACAGGACTTACAAAAAATATCTTTTACTTCAACTAAAAAACAAGAGCTCAGCTTGAGGTGTGTGAGCTGCCATCTTGGCTACATAGGAAAAAGACTACCAGTGACACCTAGTGGTGAAATACAGTAACATATCACCATAAGCTACAGAATAAAACAAGAATAAAATAATCAGAGATACAAAACACTATTATAACTAAACAGTGAAGATAAACATAATCATAATTAAATAACAAATAACTATAGTGAAAAATAAAGAAATACACTACAATATGTATTGGTCACCAAACAGGTAATAAATAATAGAAAATAGATAAATATAGGAAACTGAAACTCTACAACCACGCACCCGGTCGCGACCTATTGTTACGGTTCTGCAGCATGGCCAGACGGTGCATGGCTCCTGCATATCAAATTCATGCCGGCATGAAGATATCCTCTGCAGATAAATACAATAGAAAATAAACACCTTAAAGACTTGTGAAAACTTCAGTACAAAAGAACCGAACCCGACTACTGTCGAGCTATTTGGTAAAAATGTCGGCAATATTTAATTTTCCATGTATCTTATGTAAATCAAAGCATTCACAGTCATACCATTTGCCTAGCCAGTGGTACTTTACACGAATGTGTTTTGTTCTACTATTTTCCACATCATTAGCAGTAAACTGTATGCTTGACATTGCATCAGAATAAATGACTGGAATGGAATGATAGTTGAACAAATGACAAGACTTAAAAATACTACACAATCAATAAACCTCTCATACGCAATTAACCAATGCAACAAACTCAGCTTCTATCGTGCTACAGACATTACTGGATTGCTTTTTGCAGTTCTAGACTACAGGAGCACCACCTAAGAACACAATGAATCCGCCAAAGCTTAATGAAGTAAGCGGATTACTAGCCCAAGATGTGTCTGTGTAAGCCCAGAGTCTTTCTGAAGAACACTGTGACAAATCAATTGAATATTCTGCAGTATTCAATACATACTGCAACACTTGCATCAGTGCCTTCATGTGCTTAATGATGTGCACTCCATTATACTGGAATAGAGCAATAACTGAATAGAGTATGTCCGGTCGCGTTTGAGAGGCTAAAAATAAAAGTGAGCCAATTAAAGATTGATAAGGAAATTCATTGAAAAGTACATTAGGATCACGGGTAAGAGTGGTACCTACAGTGACAGTAACCTTAACTAAATTATTAGGAACTAAGTTATACTTATGAGCTAGCTTCAAAATATAGGCTGTCTGTGACATGAATGCTCTATTGCCATCACAAATGAACTCGACGCCTAAAATCTTCTGGATTTGACCTAAATCCACAAAGTCGAAGTTTACTTCAATTTTCTTCAAAATCTTCTGCTTCGTGTGGTATGTATCAGCGAATAAAATCATGTCATCGACATAAACGAGTAATACAGTTTGATTCCCAAATAAGTAGACACAATTACATTAGCGCAATAGTTGTTAACTGTAGAGAGGTGGGCGCAGTGGAATGACACTCAAATCGATTTAAGGATGGTTTGATTGCTTGTTATTTGGTTAGGTCTAGTAGGGAAACCCTGCTTGGGTTGAGTTTGTTTTTTGACGCTTTGTCCAATTTCTACACAACGCATGGCATTAGATTCGCCTCGAAATTCTCTTTTAGGCAAGTCTAAATACTTCGTATCTCGCAGGTTTGCCTGAGAATTACGAGCAAATGATTTCCAATCACCTTCTGAGGAAAAATCCTATGAAGTCAATCTTCTGTTGCTTTTGTGGTGCGTTATGGCTGCAGAACTGCTGCTTATAAGCCAAATAAAGACTATATTAGTTATAAAAACGAACTTACATTGATTTAATTTCCAAATAAAACTTGCATTTGGACAGAAGCAAAACTAAGGTTCCTAATAGGTCACTCACACATCACTCACACAAAATCTATACATAACATTTTGAACTTAAATATTAAATACAAACAAATAAAGCACATTGTTACGGTATGGCACCGTAGGACTATCGTATTAGTCCGAGTCCAAAATTAGATGGATCTTTAGAGCCATTGTAGTATTTTCACAACTAGTAGCTTTATAAACGCCAAAAACCATCACAAGAGGTCGCACTTCCGATGACATCAATGACGTCAGTGAGCAAGTCGAACTCATGGAAGCACATCATAGGCCAACAATGACGTCAAGACTAATTAGTATTCACAACCAATCAGAATGTTTTGTTAGAGTATAAGAGGTAGAGATCGGAGCGAGGAGCAGAAGTTCTTGCCTGGTCTTGGACCAGATCATTTGTTGATAAAATAATAGGGGTATTCAGAAACTGTCGCATAAGTACGCAAATGCGTAAGTGTGAAAATGTGATTTCACACATGCGCACCGGAAGCCTCATAGGCTTTATGTTATGTTATGTGACTCACACAGGTGACTCACAGTCACACCCAAAGAGGTGCGCATAGTGCGTTTCACATGTGATTGCAAATGGTGCATAACTGCCTAGAACTAAAATTATGGTACCACTTGCCTAGTACTAAAATAATTTGGTACCAACAGTTCTGGGTTTTAGTGTTACCTGGATCAATATGACGTTTCATTATTTTAGTACTAGGCATTTGGTACCATTTTTATAACTTTGGTACCATAATTTTAATACTAGGCATTTGGTACCATTTTTATTACTTTGGTACCATAATTTTAATGTTAGGCAAGTGGTAAGATTTTTAATTTTGGTGCCTAATTTTAGTCTTGGACATATGGTACCATTATTAACATTTTCAACTTTGGTACCATTTTCAACTTTGGTACCATTTTCAACTTTGGTACCATTTTCAACTTTGATACCATTTTCAACTTTGATACCATTTTCAACTTTGGTATCATTTTCAACTTTGGTACCATTTTTAACTTTGGTACCATTTTCAACTTTGGTACCATTTTCAACTTTGGTACCATTTTCAACTTTGGTACCAAATATCTAAGACTAAAATTAGGTACCAAAATTAAAAATGTTACCACTTGCCTAGTACTAAAATTATGGTATTTGATACCATTTTTAACTATACACAATTTGAGAAAACTTTGGAATTTGGAATATAATCGTTTTTCCTGCCTGTTTTGGGCACTGAGCATGTGCAGTGTAAGTTTCACACACACACACACACTTGCGCAATCTTGCATTTTGGGTGTTTCAGAAACTTTGCGCACTGAGCATGCGCAGTGAGTTTCACATTTTCACAGTCTCACACTTGCACACTCATGCGCTGTTTCTGAATACCCCTATTGTAAGTGTACTAACATCATGTTACAAATCACCTTTCCTTTCGGTTGAGGGCAAATTGACTCGTTGAGAGTCCGACAGCCTTCCAATCACTCGCCTTAGGCATTTATTACCGAACAACCAAAACCAAAGTGTACTAACTCATTTCATTAGTAATTGTATTAGCTTTTGTATCTGATTTAAGTAAGCGAGTGTTTCGCTAAGTGTTAATTGATGTATTACTAGGGTTTCTCTACCGGTACCGAAAAACCGGTATTTTTCTGATTTCTTTCGATACCGAATACTGTTTTTTAGGCGGTATTGGTACCGGATTTGTCAAAATGCGCAAATTGCTGCCCGATGCGACGCGCGTAAGTTGTGAACTTGTACCTAGCAGCGGTACACAGCTTCTCAATTTGTGGATTATAAAGGTTTGGTTTGGATAGATGAGTAGCAGACAGGAAAAATCCCCAAAATTGCTTTTAAACTGTGCTCTTTGTTGACCGTGCTCTATTATTGGCCGAATATTCGCGTCTTAGAAACCTGCACGGACCACGGGAGCGTAAAAATGATGATAACAGAGTTTTAAAAACCGAAATAGGAAGAAATCCAGTATACCATCAACGCTAAAATGAATTTTTCTGTTAAAATTGCGGAAATGCGGGACATATAGCCAGAAACTGTATGCATCCTCAAAAGAGAAGGGATAAATCCTATAATCGAAATGAAACAAAGCCATCATACGACAGACAATGTCGTGATAGCCGTCCAGGACGACAACAAGAAAGAAAATTGAGACAATCGGATCGAGAAAGGCGAAATTAATCGCAAAATAATGTGGAATACGACAGAGATGACCGCAGACAACGAGATCACGCTAGATCGCCATCTGTATCAAAACCCAAGAGAAAAGGAGTTTACTATTGTTCTACCAAGCCGAAAATGGTGAAAACAACGACACCAGTTTTTACTTTGGCTACAATAAGTACTGAGGACGCTTGGGCCGCTTGATTGTGGGGCGTCGCACCATGTGTGCTATAAAAAGGACTGGTTTCACAATTATGAAGATACTATACCCTTTGATTTATATTTAGGAGAAGGAACATCAATTGTTAAAGGAAAGGGGATATAATTTTGCAATCAATTGTAAATGGTGATCTTTGCGAAAGTGTATTTAAGCAGGTATATTATGCTCCGAACTTCCAGACGAACTTAATATCGGTTTCAAAAATGGATAAAACTAAATGTCACATTGATTTCTTTAATTTTACAGTTACCGTTTATGTAAAATCACCAAAAGAAGGCCTACTTATTGCAAAAGAGCGTGACGGATTATATTATGTCTCAAATGCACAAGTAGTTATGCCATTTGGGAACAGAATTAGTTTGAAAACTGATGTTAAGAGTATTAAAGTTAAAAAGAGTAGTATAAAATCAATTTTACAAGATTCAAGTGGAAATGAAACTGGAATTTCGGATGCAAATACTGATAATAAGTTATCTGTAAAATTTTCTGATCCTTTAATTGTAAAGCCTGATAATGATCCGATTAATTATTGCAAAAAATTCTGATTCTTTGCAGGGCGAAAGTGACACGAGTGTACAACGGTCTGATCAACCAAAGAGAAAAGAAAAGCGACAACGGAATAAAATGAAGAAACAACAAGGAAAAGAATATCTAGGAAATAAGAGAACAACTGAAAATATCAAATTATGGCATTCACGTATGGCACATCTAAATGTTAAGTCACTTAAGAAGCTCGGCAGGGATCCAAACGTATTTGGTCTAGAAGATACTGATTTTGCCGATAGATACGAGTGTTCCACATGTAGAATAGCCAAATCGACTAGAGCATCTTTTCCAGTCAGTACAGAAGAATTAGCATCCGTTAGAGCTTTTACATATGGATTTATGGGGTCCTGCCCGAACGAAGTCTTACAGAGGAGCGAGTTACTTGTATACCATTACTGATGACGCAACCAGATATTCGTGGGTCTTCGCTTTGGAGCGAAAAAGTGACACTTTTGGCATATTTAAGGACTTTGTGGCCAGTGTTGAGCGAATATCCGGTTTTCAGATTAAATCGAAACGCTCGGACCGGGGAGGCGAATTTTGTTCAAGAGATTTTGAAGAGTATTTAATTAAAAATGGCATTCGCATTCGAATCGAGGATCTCCAGAAATGAACGGCATAGATCGACGTTTGTCTTTGCGACATGTGCGGAAGCCAGGCAGTAAAGCCTATGTTCACATACCAAGTGAAAAGAGAGGGAAGTTGGATGATAAGGCTTGGGTCGGAGTGTTGGTTGGCTATGGAACGTCAACAAGAGGATATAGAATTTGGGATCCTATAACTAAACAGGTATATGAAACTAAACATATAAAGTTCAAGACCTGACGAAGTTTCCAATGCGAAAACAACCTCGAATACAACATGGAAATTCGCAACAACTTTTCAAATCATGGCCAAGACATAAGAAACGTGATAACAGCGATGACGACATCTTTTCTACCAGCTCGTCAAGTGATGAGGGAGAACAAGAGGCAGGATTACCATTATTACCGACAATTTCTTCAATGTTGACGCAAACTCAGCAAATTCTGACAGTGACTAACTCCAGCAAAGCCGAAAACAAGGACCACGTCAACCGGGTCGAGTTCAGATGAATTTGTGGAATTTACACCAAGACATACATCATTGTCGCCAAATGAAGGGAGTCAGTTATTGAAGACAGCAAAAAACACCAAATTCAAGAACAGTCTCGAATATTTTCTTTGACTTCACGTGTGGATGACAATCATTTTGGGAGTATAATTCCGAACAGAAGTGGAACAATACAATTTGATGGACCCCAAAGTGGTGATGCGAGGGTGAATCGAGAGTTTCGACGACGGGAAGCTAATGAGTAATATCTAATGACTGAATCTGTATTACCAACGTTACCTTTGACTCAGAATGCTCTATCTTCTGGACGTATTAGAGCACATCTGCAGAAGATCAGCCATCAACTTATAAATGTATCACTCGACATTTGAGTGGACGTTATGCAGGATAGAAAAGAGAAGAGCATATGCATCAGAATGGAGTTTCAAGAGGACAGATTGACGTGTATTACATCACAAACACGAAATATCGATTGAGAAACCAAGGAGATGTTGACAAATATCGAAAATTAAACAGAATAGCCGACGATGGATACTATTTCAACTTTGGACCCATCGAAAGACCTTTACCGCCTATACCAATTTCAAGCTCAGAAAGCGATGGGGGAGCAGTAGCAAGTGGAGTTCAAACAAGATCCAAGAAAATACAACCGAGGGCTTATATTACAACTTAAAAAACATCTACGTATGAAGAAGCCGTAAATTCTCCGTATAAAACGAAATGGGAAGCAGCCTTGAACGAGGAATTGGATACGTTTAAACAACGTCAAGTTTATGTTGAAGTACCGAAGCCCATGAACCAAAAGATTTTGGGGACTAAATGGGTGTATAAAATCAAGACGGATTCTTCGGATAACATTTTGAAATTTAGGGCTCGTTTAGTGGCGCAAGGTTTTAGACAAACTAGTGGCTTGGATTACAAAGAAGTGTATAGTCCGGTTGTGAGTTTTATACTTATACGGTATTTCTATTGCATGCTTGTCGTGCTTAGAGGATGTATCCATGCACACGTTGAAGTCAAGGCAGCATATCTGTATGGAGGATTAGATAAACCAACTTATATTCGTGTACCAAAGGGAGCGAAGCAAGAACATGTAACATCATTTGGTTTTTGCAGCGGGCTTTATATGACTTGCACCAAAGTGGCCGTATGTGGTATCAGATGCTTGATTCGACGTTACAGCAATTGGATTTCCGTAAGATACGTGGATGCAACTGTGCATATACCTACGGCCTACGAGCAATTATTCTCATCTACGTCGACGATTTAGTACTATTTTTTGTGGATGAACAGACGAAGACAAGTATTAAAGAAGATCTCAAAGAATTTTGATATTGTCGATTTGGGAGGCATTAAGAGCCTGTTGGAGATGGAATTTCTGCAAGTCGAGGGCCGTACACTCATGTCACAGTCGCCATACATCGCCAAGCTTGCTGAAAAATACAGTATAAAACATAACAATTTGATTAAATCTCCCGTACAAGTGGGGACTTTTGTTGAATTACTTCCGTTTATTTTCGTATTTATTCTAGAAATTGGGTTTATGTTATTATTTATTAATGTACTTTGTAAGTTACTGTACAATTATAACTTTGTATATAATACTTTGGTGTTCCCTCTGAACTTTCGTAATTCAGGCGCCACCTTTTGTTGTTTTAAATAAAATTTTAGCACTCGCGATATTGCGAAGTGTTTTGACAACACGACTCTTTTTTGTCTCCAGCTCTGGCATCCGGATTTGCACCAGTTCCTACACAATAATAACATGGTTATGGGTTCCAGCAGGTCAGCCACTTCAATTTGATGTTGTTCTGCGGATTTTTGGTGTTGTGGAGCGTTTTGGAGCTCATATCGCGTACGGAACCGAGTGCGAGTTTTTCGAGGCCTACTCGCGAGTTCGTGAGGCCTACCTGCGAGTTTCAACAAGCAGTGAGTGGTTTCTGTTTGTCTCCAACCCGTTGGAGACAAACAAAGGTAATTATTTCGAAATTACATTCTGTTTGGGCATTTTACTGCCGCTTATTTGTTTTTCAAAGTTCGAGCGCCATTTTCGACGCGTTTGGACCGAGCCAGGCAGCATTTTTGGACACTTTTGGACGCTCATTGTGTTGCACAGCTTCTTGGCTGTTTTTGGAGCAGAGTTTCGTCACTTTTGAGTGTGTTTCGGCAATTTGGAGCGGAATTTCTACAAACTTAGGACATTTTTCGAGTGTGAAGCTATTTTCATCGTGTGACCGGATTGACCTTCAACAAAATTTATGAACAATTAAGCAAGGAAGTCATCAATGAAGCCTACATCTTGAAGCCGTCGCTCCTTTGGTGGAGATCTTTTCTGTTATTTGTTGTCACTATTTGTCTTTTTTCCAAATTTTTCACCTAAGAGGCTACCTAACCTTAAGGGACTTTTATTTTCATCCCGAGGATCTGGTAGATGGTGCCTCCCTATCTGTCATTTTGGTGGGAATTATTGTCGTGATAACATTTATTTTGAGCGAATTTTCAGTATTGAAAAGGTCAGATTTGACCTCCAAGGTTTTTCTTAATTTATCAGATTTATTGAGAACGTTATTGGCAGAATTTTGCATATTTGAGTACAAATTTTGCAATTCTTTTGGTATTTTTCGAGCCTAGTTTGAGGATTTACTCGAAATTATCGAGATTTATTAAGTTATTAGTGAGTTTTTGGATTAAAACTCAAGTTTTTTGAATTTTCAATTCAAAGTTCGAATTTTCCTGCGGTCTTGATTTTTATCAATCCATATATTATTTGCTATTTCTACGTACTATTAGGGACTTAATATTACGTGTTAGTTGGGAATTGATAGAGATTATCAATTTATTTGGAATTTTGAGGCAGAAATTCAAGTTTTTGGAGATTTTTGCGTGTTTTCATAATTTTTATTTTGGAAAAACGTGGTTTTGTGATTTAGTCACAAATATCTTTGAGTTTCTAGGTCTAGGTTCATTTAAATTACGCTTTGGGCTTAGAATTTCTCGAATTTATAGTGTAAATTTCGAGATATTGTGTTTTATTGAGATTTTAAATTTAAATTTTCGGATATTATTTGAGTTATTAGGGCTTTAGTAATAGGATTAACAGGTTTTGACACCTATATTAGCTTAGTTTGTTTTTCTCTAAGTCATTTTAGAGTTTAAAATGACAGAAAAAGACGGTATTTTGAGTTTTAAGAAGTTAAATGAATTAAATTACGTTAGTTGGAAACGGGATATGATAGCATGTTTGGCAAGCAAGGGGCTTAGTGATTTTATCGATTCTAAACATGTTTTGGCAGCGGGTTCGACTCCTACAGAAACTAGGCAGTTCAATATTGACAAGTCTAAGGCAGGAGGTATGATTCTTCTGGGAATTGAAGTTAATCTGAAGTGTTTATTAGATGGGATCTCAGAACCTGACAAGCGTTGGGATAAGTTAGCCAAAACATACGAGCCTAAATCCGAAGCACGTATTGCGCGTCTTCTAGGGCAGTTTTACCTGGCACAGATGCAACCAAACGAAAGCATTATCTTGTTTCTAAACTGAATTAGACAATTATCGCGCGATTTAGAATTGGCGGGGAAGAAAATAGATGATTCTGACATAGTTTTATCGCATGCTATGCACTTTACCCCCGCAGTATGATGTCATTGTCAGTCAGATTTATAAATGGCCTGATGGTGACATGATTCCGACTAAAGTTGAGGAAGCTTTAATCGAAGAGTATGAGAATCTAAATTGCGAGATCAACGTTCTAAGAGTTCTAATGGGGATAATGCTTTATCTGCAACCGGGAAGGCAGTTAACAAGAATAAGTCCAATACGGGGGTTATCTGTTATAACTGGGTTGAAGGGACGTTACTCCAAGGATTGTCGTAAAAAGTCGAAGAGGGAAGTGACTTGCACTATTTGTAAGATTGTTGGGCATTATGCCACTTCATGTAGGAAGGGTAAGCCACCCAAGGGGCAATCATCTAGTAGTTCGGTCTCTTTCTCATCGTTTGACGATGCGTTGATTATAGACACTATGAATGTGACCGCAAATATCAATGAATGGATTTGGGACACAGGTTCTGGTGCTCATCTCTGTCATGATGAGAATTTGTTTATCCAATTAACCAGGGGTAAGCCATACAAGATGAATGCTTATTCGGGAATCTTTGATGTTGAAGGGGTTGGAACAGTACGGTTCAACCACCTAATTGGAAGGGTCAACCATAGAATAACATGTAGAATAGAATAGAATAAAATGTAGGATTTGCCCCAAGTGGGAAAGGGAACTTAATTAGTGGTTCTAAAGCAATGGAAGCGGGTTGTTCCTGGACGGTAAACAAAATGAAATCTTAGTAAAAAAACAAAAACAATAAGCCAATGTTAAAGTTCATTAAAGATAAGGGTTTATTTAAATTGAATGCTACAAAAGACGTCTCAAAAGGAGACTTATCGTATTCTGACGTAGTTAAGAATGGAGTTCCTATTAAATCGAAAGTTAATGTAACCGAGAATAAACCAAATGGAGACTTAGAATTATGGCATCGCCGTCTAATGCATACTAACATTGACACCTTAGTTAAAATGTCAAAAGAGAATGTAACTAGGGGATTACTCAACCTTACTAAAAGAGATCTAAATTGTACGACTTGCATACGGGCAAAACAAACAGAAGTATAGGAAGGCTAAACCAAAAATTACAACTAAGAGGGTTTTAGAACTTGTTCATACAGATGTTTGGGGTCCTACTAAGTATGAGAGTAAGGGTGGAGCTAGATATTACATATCTTTTGTTGATGATTACTCACGATGGGTTAAAGTATATGTTGTTAAGAGTAAATCACAAGTTAGTGAGTGTTTTGATAAGTATATCAAATATGTCGAGAAACTAACTGGAGCACAAATTAAACGCATTAGATCTGATAACGGTACTGAATATGTTAATGACAAAGTTAAACAGATTCTGAAAGATAACAACATTCAACATGAATTAACTAACATCTACTCTCCGCATATGAACGGAGTAGCTGAGAGATTTAACAGATCAGCGATTGAAGCATTACGGTCAGCCATCATAGACGACAATTTAGATAGGGTCTGGTGGGCTGAAGTACTTATGGCCTTTACTCACGTAAAGAATAGACTGAAGTCAAAAGTTAGTTAGGAGGCTTGACGCCATACGAGATGTTTTGACAGAAAGCCTAATGTAAATTATTTTCGAGTAATTGGGTCAAGGTGTTTTCGCCTGTTGCCTAAAGTACAAAGGGACAGTAAACTTGGAGAGGTATCGACAGAATGTATTCTTGTGGGATATTCCTGGAACACAAAGGGTTACCGCGTGTATGATCCCAGTGATGATAAAATTTACAATACGCGGAATGTAAGATTTGTAGAAATCCCACGGAAAAATGATAAAGGGAATGTTATTGAGTTTGATACTAATAATGAGGACGACCGGGGGAACCTTACACCTACACCTATTCCCAAACCTGAACAAACTAGAACTAAGTTAATTACACCGAAAACTAAACAACCGTGTGTTGATATGTGGGAAAGAAGGGCTAAACAGCGATCACAGACAGGTAGTCATTCAGGTCGTTATGATGCTACACTATCACTCAGGGGTCAGTCTTTTAGGTCCGCTAAAGCTGTAGTCAAGTACTGTGAAGATAACAGTATTGATTATTCTTTGGAAAGCGTTAAAGATTCATTCAAATATAATAATCCATATATCGGGACATGGGATATAG
>JH430769.1:2738-15113 GCA_000239455.1 Strigamia maritima | reverse complement strand
CACTCACCACTGCATGCGGGTTTAAATGTCTGCTTTTTACAACATTAGGAAACTTGCAACACTTAAGTAGAGCTACAAGTATACTTGCGGATGGAACCTTTAAGGTGGTTCCACATTTATTCACACAGCTGTACACATTACATTGTTCAATTACAAATTCAAGTAAAGTTCTGCCTATGGTTTACTGTTTAATGGAAAAAAAATAAGCCATCATACAACCTTGTGTTTGAAAAAATCAGAGATTTGGTTCAAGATTTAACAGGAGTAAACTTGAATCCAGATTATTTTATCAGTGACTTCGAAATTGGCGCCATTAATGCAGCAAGAGAAGTTTTTCCAAATACTGCAATGCATGGATGTTTTTTCCACTTGGCAAAGAGTGTTTATCGCCGCGTACAGCATGAACACTTACAACAAAAGTATGCAGTGAATGCTGAATTTAGTTTACTTGTAAGACAATTATCAGCGCTTGCATTCCTTCCTGTCCATGAGATTAATGCAGTTTATCAACGTTTGAAACCATTATTTCCACCGGTAGCTGAGGGTTTGTTAAAGTGGTGGGAAGACAATTATGTTTTGGGAAAGCTTGGAAACAATGGGGTAAGAGCAGAACCAAAATTTCCACTTGATTTGTGGAGTGCTTATGCTATGTTTAATTCTAATCAACCCAGAACTACTAATGCAGTGGAAGCTTGGCACTCCAGGTTTCATCGTTTGATAGGAGCAGACCATGTTGGAATATTTAGGATTATTGTTGCATTTCAGCGGGAACAGGCTGCTACAGAAATGTCAATTGAAGCTATTAATCGTGGAGCTCCAAATCTACCAAAAAAGAGAAAAATTATGTCTAGAGAAACTAGCCTTATCACTATAATGTCAAACCGGCGAGGTATGGATACCCTAGCTTTTTTAAGAGCTATTGCAAGTAGTTTCAAATAAAATTTTCAATTTTTGTTATTTTCATTTATTTTTCATATATTTTTTCATATTTCCATATATTTAATTTTTTTAATTTTTTAAATCTTAAATTAAAAAAATTTAAAAAATTTTAAATTTTTTCATTTTTAATTTTTTTTTCAAAAAACATCTGAAAAAAAATTTTTTTTTGGGATTATTTCAGCGATCCCACCCTCATCGACTGGTCATTTCGTCAACATTCATTTGGTCGACATCAAAAAAAAATTTGGAAAAAATTTTTTTTTTGGGATCATTTCAGCGATCCCACCTCATCGACTGGTCACTTCGTCGACGCCGTTTCGTCGACGAAAACGTGTCGACGAAACGGCGTCGACGAAACGAACCGGCATCGTTTTATTGTCTTCTGGTAGTCCTTAAAGGCTGGATTGATTCTCACCTTGATGTCAAGTGCGCTTACCTGTATGGTGATTTGGATAAACCCATTTACATGCGCATTCCTCAGGGGGCACCTAATTATGGCAAAGGCCATGTCTGGTTTTTGAAGAAGGCATTGTATGGCCTACACCAATCAGGCCGAATGTGGAATATCAAGTTAGATAATACTTTATTGGACTTAGGCTTTGATAAGTTAGCTATGTGTAATTGCATGTATTTATTTGGTTTGGAAGCCGTTTTACTCATTTACGTGGACGACATGATCTTATTTGCTGACTCCGAAGACACCAAAGCAGAAATATTGCGAAGATTGAACCAGAGATTCGATATTGTGAATCTGGAAAGGGTTAAATCTTTATTGGGTGTTGATTTTATTCATGAGGCAGATAAGGTTTTCATGTCGCAAACCAATTACATACTGAAGTTGGCAAGTACGTATAACTTAGTACCTAATACTCTTGTTAAGGTTCCTGTTACTGTAGGTACCACTCTTGTTCGTGATGCTAATGTTTTACCTAATACTTTTCCTTATCGTTCTTTAATAGGTTCACTTTTGTTTTTAGCATCGCGCACCCGACCAGATATTCTATTTTCTGTGATCGCTTTGTCCCAATATTCCGGAGCACATACCAGCAAGCACGTCAAGGCATTATTACAAGTGCTGCAATATGTTTTAAATACTGCCAATTATCGCATAGAATTAACGCAGTGTTCTTCTGATCGTGTGTGGTCGTACTCTGATGCATCCTGGGCAAGCGACCCCATCACTTTGCTTAGTTTTGGGGGCTTTATTGGCTATTTGGGTAGCGTTCCCATTGTATGGAACTGTAAGAAGCAATCAAGTAGCATGTAGCACAAGGGAAGCCGAGTTTGTAGCCATGGTGAATTGGGTACGTGAAGTACATTGGCTTTGTTCTGTGTTTGACATGTGTCCGCTATTTAATTATGTTGTTACACCTATTGTGTACTCGGATGCCATGTCTTCTATACAATTTACGCAGAATGATGTAGAAAACTCTCGCACCAAACACATTCGAGTGAAGTATCATTGGCTTCGCGAATGGCACCGTAAGAGGTTTTTCAATGTTCTTGTGACGATCCAAAATCGGAAACTACTTATTATTCGGCCACTAGATGGCGCTGACTGTTTGTCCGCGCCAAATTCAAACTACAGCTATCGATTATTCTCACTTTTGGGTTTAATAAGTAACTAAGAACAGTTTGACAAGTAAATAATTCATAAAAGAGAGTATATTTATTGAATTATGATAAATAATAATATTTCACATTATTATTTATACATTGGATGGAAATCACTTGTAAAAGTGATTATTATTTAGGGAAAGTGTTGTAAGGAATTCCTTACAGCACTTACTCTTTTCATGTGCAGCTGGGTAATTGGTCGCACCTGCAACCTACTTCCT
This sequence comes from Strigamia maritima, assembly GCA_000239455.1. Lineage (NCBI taxonomy): Eukaryota > Metazoa > Arthropoda > Chilopoda > Geophilomorpha > Linotaeniidae > Strigamia > Strigamia maritima. Next base: position 12,336 of record JH430769.1, on the reverse strand, counting down.
AGTTTGTGTAGATGACCCTTGACTCTGGTCAAGCAGAGTTCACTTGGACTCTGGCAGGAAGTTGTACCGATTGGTCCAACTCCCTGCATGTCATAGTTAAGCTTATAGTGCCCGCCTCCAATGGTCATACTGATGTTCAATTGGACACAGGCTGACCACCAAGTGAGCGACCACTATAAAAGGGCTCGCAGAGCTCTATTTGGTTCCAGATTACCCTTAAAGATATATTGATATTATGTTCAGATTTACCTAGTTGACATGGTTTCAGAACGCTTTTAAGACTCTCGAACCGGCAGGTGCAACAACCGTAAAGACCGTAGTGAGCCATAGCATTTATGTTATGAAGGCCTATGTACCGCGAATATACAAAAGTGATGATGACATGATGTTGTGACACATCGGAGAGTGGTGATTGTTGATCTGGACGTGCCAGTTATCGTGACCATTCTACTTTGGGTTGGATAATTATCTATTAACGTGTTAGTCGCGACGCGGAGTGCCAGACTATACGGATGAAGGCCAAGTGGGTTACTTGACCCACGCGACACCCCACTCAACTCTCGTTTACGGTATTTATGTTATCGTATTGCCTTGTTAGCGACACTCTGGTCAGATGGCCAGAGTATTGACCGTCATCTGTCTGGGACGCATTGTCACTCGGCAATGTCAGCCCAAACCTTGTGACGAATACAGCCAAAAGTCAACCGTTAGTCGGATCGATCTTCCATCCCAATCCCGTTAGAACCACTTCAGACCAACCAGGAATGACCAATAGAGTTCCAGACCTAGACATAATCCAGATTCACCTTCATATATTTATATTATCATATTATGTTCGATAGCATATTATTCCTGGCTTTAGATTTGTATAAGTAATTGTTAGTCAGTGCTCTGTTAATAAATTCATATTGTTATGTTTTGATAAGTTATGTGTATATCTTCCCTCTGAGTTTTCCATGCAATTTCCACACAGCGGGCTATCACTTCCAAGTCTCGCGTAGTTGTTAGTGATTTAGTCGGTATTTCGAGGTTATTATCACTTGGTAATTTCCCCGAATATCGGATCGTCACATTCTTAAGATTCCCGGTGACCTTAATGTCGCTGATATCTTTACCAAGTGGCTAAGCGGCGAGCGTGTGCGTTTTCTATGTACTAAAGTGTTTTCAAATGTACCTTATTTTTGATTACTTGTTAGCCTATTGGTTTTTATTGTTAACCTATTGGATGATCTGTTTATTTTGTATTTATAGTATATGTCTCATCCAAAGGGGGCATTTGTTGGACTGCTTTACTAGGCAGTCATTAGTTTGGCTGACACATATCACTATCACTGTAATTGGTTTTCACTATTTATTGTATTAATGTTTATCTGTTAGATTCTGCTATTTATTTGATGGTTTCCAGCATATTTAGTTCCTACCTTGTCGGTAGATGGCACTGTTTGTTTACAGCATATTAGTTCCTACCTTGTCGGTAGATGACGCTGTTAGTTTGTTTATCTTTTGTATTTTATTTCTCATTTCCTGTATGCACATTTTATTTGCAGTTTGTTTACTATTTCACCTGTATTACTGCATTTTACTTATGTTTTGAGATACTAATTTGTCAGTTTATGTTTTCATGACATCTCAAATGTTTCACACTTGTGATGTCATAACCTTTTGTAGCCAAGATGGCTGTGCTCTAGTGCAAGATGCACTCTGTACCTAATAGCAGATAAATCTGTTTTTAAGTAAGTTTCTCTTTATTTGTTTACCATCAGTTGGGCATATAAACTCTAGTAGAGTAGCCTAGTATAAGCCAAGGGACCATTCTGGCTTTCAAGTGCTGCTTTTGAGCAGACACTCACCTTTGTTCATTTGGGAACTCAAGGCCATTCACATTTCCACTGCACTCATTTTTGAGAAGTTCCCAACAGCATCACTGCAGCAGAAAAACAAAGTGCTGCAATGGAGTATCCAGGGGAGGCCACAAGGAGGCTGGGCTTGGAAGTTTTCTCCCCCTAAAAGAGAGATAGATAGATAGAATAGAGTTTATAAACGTAAGCGGCGACTCAGACCATACACGTCTAAAATCTGACAAAAGAGAATCTGACATGAAAACTGACAATATGAAACTAGACATACTAAATCCAACAAAACAAAACCAACACGCTACATCTGACAAAAGAAAACTGACACACCAAAACTGACATATCCAAACTGACATAATGACTGACAAAAGAAAACTGACAAATTGAAACTGACATATCCAAACTGACATAATGACACAGACATACTGACTCTGACAAAATGAAACCAATATATTAAATCAAGACAAAATAAGAAAAAAGTTTATACAAACTGAAACTGACATACCGACACTGGCATGAAACTGACTCCTTCGGACGAAAAATCCCAGCGTACCCCGGCGTACCAACCCTGTCGTTTCAACCCCAGCGTTCTAACCCTGGCGTACTGATCCTGGTGTATCTAGCCGGCTCGGCTAATTCGACTGGCCAGGCATACTAATCCAGGGCATACTGATCCGGGCGAACTACCGACCAAATCTGTCCATATAACTGACTTCCTACCACTACCGACTTCCTACTACTACCGATTTCCTAAGACTACCGATTTTCTACGACTACCAACTTCCTACGACTACCAACTTCCTACCACTAACAACTTCCCACTACCAACTTCTTATAGCTGACTTCTGACAACTGACTTATCCTAGCGTATCCATCCCGGCGTACCAACCCCATGGTTTCAACCCCAGCATACTAACCCCGTCGTTTCAACCCCGCCGTACCGGGCCTGGTGTCACCGGCCAGCCGGGCATACTAATCCGGGCATACTAATCCAGGCTTACTAATTCGGGCATACCGATCCAGGCGTACTCTACCAACCAAAACTGTCCACACAACTGATAGCTAGTAATAACAAAATACAGAAGAGTAAAAGGAGCAATAAAGAGAAGAAGGAAGAAGGAAAGATAGATAACCAGAGGACCCATTAGCACCAGTGCAGCAGAAAAACAAAGTGCCACAGAGGAGAACCCAGGGGAGGCCACGAGGAAGCTGGGCTTGGAAGTTTTCGCCCCCCTCCTAAAAGAGAGCAACCTACCTCGCAGGCCAAAGTTAAACAAGTCCTTGATAATTCCAAATTTCCACGTAGTATCAAATGCCTTCTCCAGGTCAAAGAGAATAGCCACTGCATGCTGCTTGTTAATGAAGGCGTCACGAACAAAGGAAGTCAACCGGGTAAGATGATCAGTAGTCGAGTGATGTCGGTGAAAACCGCACTGCAAAGAAGCAAAGAATCCACCCGATTCCAAAACCCAAACAAGCTGATTAACCACCATCCTCTCAAGAATCTTGCACAGACAGCTAGTCAGCGCAATGGGCCGGTAGCTGCCCGATCAGTAGGATCCTTCCCGGGCTTGGGAATAGGAATGACATAGGCCATCTGCCAAGCGTCGGAAAAGATACTCTCAGACCAGATACGATTATACAATGTCAACAGACAATCCTTTTCCAAAGCTCCAAGCTCCCTTAGCATACGATAAGGTATAGCATCAGGACCAGAAGCAGAATCCTTAGAACGATGCAGAGCCATTTCCAGTTCGCAAATGGAAAACAGACGATTATAGTCCTCCAGGCCACTCAGGCTAAGAGGAATCCTAGTACGTTCTGCTTCATTTTTAAATGTCTGAAATTTTGTGCTATAATGATCTGAACTTGAATTAAATGAAAACTTAGATCCGATCTCATCACAAACCTTCTGCGGATCAGACACAAGATCTCTACCAATCCTAAGAATAGGAAGGACAGGGATATGAGGCCGACCCGCAAAAGCACAAACCTTTGACCATAGTTTCTTAGCCCAAACCTGATGATTTATGCTTAAAACATATCGATTCCTTGAATCTTTTTGGCATTACCTGCGAACAAACTTAGCTTTCGCCAGAAGACAACGAAAGGAAACAAGATTAGTAGTCGTAGGAAACGTTAGAAAATCCTCCAAAGCACGCTGTTTCACTTTTTGAGCCGCACGACATTCCTCATTCCACCAGGGTTTAGGAAAATGCCGCGGACGACCAGTTGACTTAGGAATTGAGTTCTCGGCCGCATACAGGATAGCAGAAGTCAGGTGATCAACAGCAACATTTATAGAAGATTCTAGGATAATTGTGCGATCAATTTTAAGTGATCGCTGGTATAAGTTCCAGACAGCACAACCCAGCTTCCACTTCGGTACAGAAGCAACAGATGGAGCACTAGTATCGTTCAGTGAATAAATATGGGGAAATGATCACTATCATGCAATTCATCATCTCTCTGCCACTTGACAGAAGTAACCAAAGAAGGGGAGCAGAGACAGGTCAATAGCAGAAAAGGACCGAGAGCCACCATGAAAATGAGTGGCAGATCCGTCATTGAGGATAATCGCATCAACATCATTTAGGAGATTGTATAACATCACACCTCTGGCATCAGAAAAGACACAGCCCCAAGACAGATGATGTGCATTAAATCTCCAACAATGATAAAGGGGACAGGAAGCTGATCAAAAAGATCAGACAGATCGCAACGAGAATAGACACCACCAGGTGGAAGATAAACAGAACACACGGTAATTAGACGACCAACAAAGACGCGAACAGCTACAACACACAAAGGGGTAGAGAGAGAAACAGGCACAAAAGAAACATTATTACAACACAAAATTCCAACACCACCCTTAGTCCCAGAGCCATCTTTTCGAACGAAAGAATAGCCCCTGAAAGAAGATGATGAGGAGGACACAGAGAGCATAGTCTCTTGAAGACAAACACATTTAGGTTGGTGGGCCGCTAAAAGATCTCGGAGCTCGTCCTTTTTAGAACGTAGACCCCTACAGTTCCACTGAATAATACTGGACATCAAGGCGGAGTGACCCGAGGATGAGAGCCCTTCACACCCTCATCACCGCTACTTATGTCTATTGACTCCCCCTCACTCTCTCAACCCGAACCAGACTTACGCTTACTTTTAGTCGTTGTTTTCAGCCTCTTGGCTGGCTGATTAGGAATATTTGGATCGGCTGGTGGAGACCCATTGGGACCACCAGAATTCCCTTTAGTTTTTCTTTCATCTTTAGAATTAGGTTCAGCATCAGTGTTTTTAGCACTGGAAGCTAAACTTTTGGTAGGTTTTACAAGTTTATTTGGAGGGACCTTAAAAGATCCGTCCGAAGTGACAGCAGAAGATGAAGATCCCTTCGTCTGAGAACTTCTCAGACATGAAGGGATTAAGATCCTGTCACTTGGAGGAGGAACAAAATCCTCGTCTGCCCCAACCTGAGACGAAGCATCACAGCGACGCTTCACTGTCTCAGCCCAGGACGAGACAAGGCGACCAACAGACAACAATTTCTTCGTAAGAGACAATTAAATTTCAATTCTCATAATTCACGCCACACGTCGATTCTGTAGAATTGGATTCTGTGTCATAAATTATCAGTTGATGACATAAAAAGCACCTATCATAATTCAAAGAATTGTAGAATTGAATTGGAATGCACTATAATTGGATTATACATAATCCAGATGAATTGAACGCACCTATTGTTGACACTTTGTATTCTTGAATTTTCTTTTCAAATGTATAAGTCGGGCACTGTCGCGAACTGGCCGGGTGAGCCCCACGACAGTTGGCGCAAGAAGGAGAAGATGCAGTACAGATATTTGCAATGTGGTCAGCCCCACCAGTTGTCACAAGCAGGTGAAAACCTGCAGGACTGCTGAGTGTGCCCAAACTTTTGACATTTAAAACAACATAAAGGATTGGGAATGTATGCCCGAACACGACAAGACATATACCCAACCTTTAAGCTGGATGGCAGTGACTGTGTACAAAATGTAATGACATAAATTAGTGCGACTTTTATCCTTTTTGTTAATACTCCTTACTCCACTGACTCCCTGGTCAGCCAAGAGAGAAGTCAAAGACTCCTCAGATAGACTGACCAGATTGGAGCAGAAGATAACTCCCTTTGAGGAGTTCATAGTCGCGTGAGGAGTAACTGAAATGTCAATGTTATTCAATTTGACAGCTGCAAGAAGCTTATCAGAATGCTTTTTTGAGGATACCTCCACAAGAGGGTCCCCCAATTTCAAGCTCTTTGCAGTAAACTGCGGCCCAATTAACCTTGTAAACTCTTTTGCACTACGAAAGGATTCATCCTCGCCAAAAGAGAGAATGACTCCCTCGCATGCAAAACGAGAAAACGAGAGAAAAAAACTGATCCTGGAGACCCAGAACCTGATGAGTTAGAAGAGTTATGAGACATGATATGTTATTATAGATTTTCAGCGCTCTGTTTGCCGGCCACCACGGACCACCAACATTGGGAGGGCCAACCCTGGACAGTACAGAAACGATATACTCAGCAGGTAGTGATTCCAAAGAAAGACTACCCGCTGATTGACTTCTGCCAACTGGAAACCAGAAGACAAGCCGATTGATTTCAACGAAGCCAAATGAAACCACCTGTTTTAGATGAAGCAAAGGCCAAAGCGGTGTGTTGATCAGTGGAATCCGCAAAAACCATCTCCCTCAACCAGCCAGGATCCCTCTTTCCACCCTTACAGGACACCACATACGGCAAACATGTGGGAGGGACATAGATAGATAGAATTGAGTTTATAGACGCAAGCGGCGACTTAGGCCATACACGTCTTTTAATCTGACATACTGAAACTGACTTACTAAATCTGACCAATATAAATCTGACACAGACAAACACATTTTACCATTGATAAACACTACATTTTACATTCCATTGCAGAATGGAATGCAGCATTATATTATCAAAAAAATGGTCAAAAACAGAAACAAAGAGAAAGAGAAGAGAAAGCAGAGCAAAAAAAAAGAAGATAGATAACCAGAGGACCCATTAGCACCACTGCAGCGGAAAAAACAAAGTGCTGCAATGGAGTACCCAGGGGAGGCCACAAGGAGGCTGGGTTTGGAAGTTTTCTCCCCCATAAAAAAGTTAAACAGAAGCGAGTAGAACCACAAGATGTAGTATATAATAAAACAAAAAACCAAATATTCTAAACGAATACGTAAGTTTGATGATTAAAACTTTCCATCAAAAATAAGACAAAAGCCACAGAAGGGAGAGAGGAGCAAAAAGGAGAGGGAGAGAGATAGATAGATAGATAGAATTGAGTTTATAGACGCAAGCGACGACTTAGGGCAGAATGGAATGCAGTATTACATTATCAAAAAAAATGGTCAAAAACAGAGGCAAAAGCCATAGAAGAGAAAGCGGAGCAAAAATAGAAGGAAAGATAGATAACCAGAGGACCCATTAGCATCACTGCAGCGGAAAAACAAAGTGCCACAGTGGAGTGCCCAGGGGAGGCCACGAGGAGGCTGGGCTTGGAAGTTTTCTCCCCCTTGACCATTGATAAACACTGCATTCGTACATTCCATTGCAGAATGGAATGCAGTATTACATTATCAAAAAATAAGTCAAAAACACAAAGACAAAAGCCACAAAAGAGAAAGAAGAGCAAAAAGAGAAGAAGAGACAGATAACCAGAGACCCATTAGCACCACTACAGCGGAAAAACAAAGTGCCACAGTGGAGAACCCACGAGGAGGCTGGGCTTGGAAGTTTTCTCCCCCTAAATTCGGTGGATAGATAGATAGATAGAATTGAGTTTATAGACGCAAGCGACGACTAAGGTCATACACGTCTTTTAATCTGACCAATATAAATCTGACATAAACAAACACATTTGACCATTGACAAACACTACATTCATACATCCCATTGCAGAATGGAATGCAGCATTACATTATCAAAAAAATGATCAAAAACAGAGACAAAAGCCACAGAAGAGAAAGCGGAGCAAAAAAAAGAGAAGATAGATAACCAGAGGACCCATTAGCACCACTGCAGCGGAAAAACAAAGTTCTGCAATGGAGTCCCCAGGGGAGGCCACCAGGAGGCTGGGCTTGGAAGTTTTCTCCCCCTAAATTCGGTGGAAAAAATTATTCAGTCTCAATGAGGGGGGAGGGATGTCACCAATCGTGCTGTTAGATTTTTTGTATAAAAATTTAAATTACCTAACAGGCTATAATTTGCATAATCTGAAATCACCTATTTGGTTGCTACGTAAATCACCCCTTCCCCATGATTTATAATTAGTTTAGCAATAGTTTGACCCAATTTGTCACCTGATGAGAGGTGATTTGGAGGAGTTTGAGTGTTTAGAGTTTGGACAAACACTCAAACACCGGACCCGCAACAGAGCGCACCAAAAGTGCTTGTTTCAAACCTTTTAAAACTCAAAGCAATATAGCAACCAAATGGGTTATTAAATACATTAGCAGTGAACATACAAGTATTTTAGGCAACCTTTTAGGCTAGCATGTTGGCATCCTCACCCTTTGGGGACTTTCAGTGGATTATACTATCAAATTGTGAGTTTCCTAAATAATTAAGTCAACTGTGTGCATGGAATTTGGTGTAACTCCTGAGCAGAAGAGCAGAAACACCTCCGAGCACACTTTTACAGCCCTAACCTGAGGTAGAATATACAGATTTACATGGAAAATCAACTCTAGAGATTGTCCGGCTCCCGAGCACGACGACAACATTGTTAACAGAGTTGAGGCCTGTTTCCCACACATTTAAAATCATTTTAGAGTAACTCCAAAAAAGAGATTTGTTACAAGTTTATTTGTGATTTTTTAAATTTTTTTTATGATATTTAGAGAAATAATTTTTAAGTTTATTTGTGATTTTTTTAATTCTTTTATAATATTAAAAAAAATTATTTGTGATTTTTTGTTTTAAACGCAAAAAAAATAAAATAATAAAATTTCTTTTCTCATTCCTGGGGTACCCCACTGGGGTACCCCATTTGGAGTATAACCCTTCAATTCCAGTAAACGGAAAAAAAAATTTTTAGAAGTTGCCGCAGAGCTACTCATAGGTAAATATAAATTAGAAATTTAATAAATATTAAAACTTGAAATGTATTAGTTTTTATAATTTTAATGATTATGTACTTTTTAAATTGATTAGCAAACTGTATTCAAGCTGGGTGTCTTCAAGCCCAAAGTAGATTTTTTTTGTAACATCTCAATATTGTATCTTGCAGTAACAATTCATCCAGGTCATCATTACCAGTACCGTATTTTGAAGTGGAAAGTTTATAACTTACAGTAGGGGTATTCAGAAACTGTCGCATAAGTGCGCAAATGCGTAAGTGTGAAAATGTGATTACACACATGCGCATCGGTAGCCTCATAAGCTTCATGTTATGTTATGTGACTCACACGGGTGACTCACACTCACACCTCAAGAGGTGTGCATAATGCGTTTCACATGTGATTTCAAAAGGTGGGCCGGCATAACTGCCTAGAACAAAAATTATGGTACCACTTGCCTAGAACAAAAATTATGGTACCACTTGCCTAGTACTAAAATTATTTGGTACCAACAGTTCTGGGTTTTAGTGTTACCTGGATCAATATGGCGTCTCATTATTTTAGTACTAGGCATGTGGTACCATTTTTATAACTTTGGTACCATAATTTTAATACTAGGCAAG
>AFFK01016167.1:0-10267 GCA_000239455.1 Strigamia maritima | reverse complement strand
ATGAGTCCGAAGTTATTTGGTCGTCCCTAATAATGAAGACGATGTTGGGAACTTCGACCGAACGTCCCATCAAGCAGGGATGGTATCTTTCACTTCCGACACCGCAAAGCTTTTTTCATCCGGGCCATTAAAGACTTACGAGGGGAACGTGTTCCAACCAGCGATCCATCGATGTCTTCCGAACCACCCCTCCGAGGAAAGCGTGCCCTGTGTCAAACCGTCGGACTCCGAACAAACGCCAGAGGTTGTCGAAGGTCAATTTGAGGATGTCCCTGCACACCCACAGACGGAAGGCGATGTGATTCGGGAATTGAAGGCAAGTGTCGACAGGTTGGGGTATGTCGCCGCTGAGACATCCCAACAGGGGGAAACATTCGTAAAAGCTGTCGAGGTCCTCCTTGAGAACGTTTTTCGAGAAGTAGAAGGACGAGCCGCGTCACGTGACGTAAGTCCGATGGAGGTGGACGAATCCGAAGCCGTAGAACTCAAGGAAACCCCACATGAGGAATCTTCGAGCCCCAGCGTCGAAGGGAGTGAAACTCCACCAGAAGGGCCCATAATTGTCGACACCCCGGCAGAAGTCGCCATGGCTATGGAGACGCCTGAGAAGTGGAGGGATTTTAAGAAACTCGAGCCGAAGGAATAGGCAGGACATTGTATTAACGTTTCACTTTTTAGCCCTTTTGTTTTATTCTGTAATTTGTTTATTCTCGATCAAGTATATCAAGTTACTTGACTTGAATTGCCTGATTCTTTCGCCTTGGTATATACTATTTCTTTCTTTTTTTTTGAATATCATGTTTATTTTCGGTTAAAAAATCAATGTAAATTTAAAATCATTCTTTTATATAACTTTTAGAATTAATTATCAAATTATGTGCGTCTAATTTTATTTCTCTCGTCAGTAAGAGACCCAACATTCTCAAATAAGATTATTGGGCCAATTATCAAAACCATTTGTTATATTTAAGTTTATCCGTTTCATTCTATAATCTTAATGTACAGTGTTCACGTTTGTTTTGTTTATTTGGGTCTCGTCAGGTCGAAGAGACTTCCAAAAAATAAAATTATTTTTCTATTTTTCACTCAATCTTCCTTATATTCTCCGGTAACTCGTACTCATGAATACAAGTGACTCCATTTTCAAATATCCGATTAAGGTTTGTACTACTTTATTAGTTCAAAATTAATTGAATACATGACCAGATCCCTAAGTATCATCACGGAGTGTTTAAGGTGAATCTAAATATTCACCGTGGACTCTTCAAGAATGTATACGATCAAAAATGTCACGCGACTTTCTGGTCCGCCTATATGAACGAATTTTCTTCTTCGAATCATACGGGAATTATATTAATATTAATAAATGTTGATATAAGATATACTAGTAGAATAAATGAGGTTGTTCGCCAGATTCGTGTATACCATCATTCCGATATTCGGGTGAATAGGCTTTGCGCGCGAGTCAGTTGTCTCACGCATAAAGCGGGGTGATGTGTGACGGTCGAATCTCAGCAGTTATCTTATTATTCTACCCCTAGATGGCGCGGACTACCGTGTCGCGCCATATCCAAATAAAATCTATTTATGTTGCCTAGTTTTGGTTTCATGCTTAGTTTAAAGATATTTGACCAGTAAATATTTCATAAGTGTGTTCGTATTATGAATTATGGCGGATGATAATATTATATATTATCATTCTAACATGGGAAGTTATCAGGAGATAGGCATTTACTGTGGTCCGTCGACCACCATACCTATCCCCGTCGCTATAGAGGGGAAATTGATCACCCCTGTGATCCATTTCTCCCCATAGTGGACGCTCCCATGAGTCGTACTGTGGTCCCATTGGACACCGTCCGACCCCATGGGGAAGGTCCACTATATAAGTCCGTGTAGAGCTCAGTTCAGGCCCCCTAAAGTTACTTAAAGATATATTTATATGTTGCTGACAGTTACTTGCATTTATGTGGTACAAAAAGCTTTGTTGCTATGAGCCGGCTGGTGCAAAACCGTAAAGATCGTAGTAGTCGTGGCATTTATGTCACGGAAGCCTATGTACCGCGAATATACATTTCAACCTAAGCACATATATTGACACATCGGTGAGTGGTTTTAGTGGGACTTGACAGTTATTAACCACTCTCCTCTCAGTTGCAATAATGATTCCTGAACGCATGTTACTATGCGGAACGTCGATCTTCGACTTAGGTGATGCTGATCACCAAGTAACACTCATCTACGCTCATTCTCCGGTATTTATAGTATCGTTATGTCTCTTTATCGAGTGATACGGTGAAATCACCGTATCCCCGACTGTTGTCCGTCTGGGAGCCGTGTCACCCGACTCGGTCAGCCCAAACCTTGTGACGACTAAGAAAGTCAACCGTCAGACGGATTGATGGATTCCCTTTCTTTTAGAACCACTTAGGATACCAGGAACGGAAGCTAGAAGTCTCGTATATTTGTATTAGCTATTATATTGTATAGTTATCCCCTAATGTTCATAGTTATTCATACTAATTGTTATTATATATATATATATATGTTCCTCGGTATATTTAATGTTATTTATTCGATATTCATATTAAATATTGTCATGATTTGAGAATCAGGTCTCCCCGTTATTCTTATTCCGTATTGCAATTTTCCCACGTTTAGTGCACACCTTATCTCGGCCAGATTCTGTGTGTAAATGCCCTCTCCTCGTGGTCACTGTCGTCAGACAATGCCTTCGGAGAAAGGACCGTCACACATTCCAAAAGTCTCGTGTCAGCTAACGCGACCGTGTCGTGTTGTAAAATGTCACGTGAGTTACACACAGAACCAATTGCGTGTTCGTTTTAGCCCGTGTTTGTAGCACGACACTGTCGCGTTATTGTAACCAGACTTTTGGAATGTACCTACTGAAAGTTAAACACGCATAACGAATGCAGTTATTAATTATTTTATTTTCCAATTTTACATAACATAAATAAACAATCACAAATAAATACCTAAACCCAATCAAATATTGATACCCCCAGACATGTTTAACGAGCAAATGCCAACTTTAGAAAATTTGAAGCTTAACCATGATTTTCATTGGGCATTCAAATGGTTTACTTTTTTGCAATTCTACTGCAACTGACGTTCATTTACCCATGGTTGGAAATCTACATCGTTTCTGGCTGCAAAAAATTTCTCAATTAACGTTTTGTTTTGAAGTTTGGAGCTATGTATTGAAGACTTTTAGCGAACCTGGAAAGCAATAAACATGAACGATGAAATAATATATTACCCGTACTATAGAGTAAACAAAAATTAATAAACCGAACTGATAACCTTTGCAAGTGCCGTGAATTTTTTTTATTATTGACATCAACTTCTTTCGATTTGCTAACAGTTCGTCACATAACTTATCAGCATCCGCTTCCAAGCTGAAAATCTGATTTTCTACTACGGTTACATACGAATTAAGGTTGAATGATTTCACGTATCTCTTAATTTCAACCTAAAAATACGCTAAAAAATGAGTTACTATTAAATTTGTGTATGATAAAAATGAAAAATTTTTAGATACGCGTTTGTTAAAGTCTGTAATTTATTCTTCTCATCTTCAGTAGTAGTTATGCCTGATTCACAATTGTCCAAAAAATGGCTTCCCAAAAAACAAATGAACCTTCCGAATGAATGGAAGGGCAAAAATCGGTAAACAGGTTCAGTGTTGCAGACGCGTTACATGTGAACAGTAACTAGTTACCGTTATAGTTAGTGTTTCAAAAAAATAACTAGTTACTACAGTTATTGTTATCTAGTGTAACTGCAAAAAAGTAATTAAACTCTGTTTCCAAAACATTGCGAGTAACTCCCATTGGTTGGAACCTGTTTGCTTGGACATTAATACAAAAAACCACCAAAAACTACCATATATGGTCATTTTTATGATCGTTTATGGTCGTTTTTGTTCGTTTTATGTTCGTTTATGTTCGTTTATCTTCGTTTATGTTCGTTTATGCCCTTTTATCGAATTATTTTTTTAAGTGTAGGTACTTATTAAAAAATTGCTGGGGAAAGGCCAATGGGAGTTTCCTGCAATGTTTTGGAAACGGAGTTTACTTATAGTTACGTTTTAAGTTTCAGTTACTATTGCGTTACTATCAAAAAAAATTTTAACGCAAAAGTTAAAATTAAAATTAATAAAAAAAATTAATGAATGAGGAAATGTAGTCATAGTCACTAATCAAGAATGAATTAATGTAATAATGCTATGTTCTATGCAAATTGTTGACTTATATGTGACACTATACATCACTGTGCATTACTAATTATAGGTTAGTCAAACTAGGTAGTCAAACCAATATGTAGTAAGCACAGTGTAATGCAAACTGTTCGTTAACTGCTTTACTGTATACTTTGTAAGATAACGTTATAGTTACGTTACGGCAATGCAGTTTGTAGCGCGTTGCGGTAACGTTACGTAACTTGAACGTCATTAACGTTAACATAATGTTAAAAATGTAACGTTGTGCAACACCGGACAGGTTTGAAATTGATTTTGCACTGAACTACTAGTGCAACTGATCGTGTAAATGTCAAGTTTGCACGACTGACTTTTTGAATTAAGAAGTTGCAGTGCTGGAATTTACACTGGAAATTGCAGTGGAATTTACACTGGAAATTGCAGTGGAATTTACACTGGAAATTGCAGGGGAATTTACACTGGAAATTGCAGTGGAATTTACACTGGAAATTGCAGTGGAATTTACACTGGAAATTGCAGTGGAATTTACACTGGAAATTGCAGTGGAATTTACACTGGAAATTGCAGTGGAATTTACACTGGAAATTGCAGTGGAATTTACACTGGAAATTGCAGTGGAATTTACACTGGAAATTGCAGTGGAATTTACACTGGAAATTGCAGTGGAATTTACACTGGAAATTGCAGTGGAATTTACACTGCACAATTCACACAAACGTGGCTGCTGTAATAAATAAACAAGCTACTCGAGCAATGGAGCAGATGTTTCTTAGCAAGCACATCATTCTTGCCTACTTTCTATTTACAACAAAAGTAACATTAGATAGTAACAAACCTTGTGACGATCCGATATTTGGGGAAATTACCAAGTGATAATAACCTCGAAATACCGACTAAATCACTAACTACTACGCGAGATTTGGAAGTGATAACTTGGTGTGTGGAAATTGTACGGAAACTCAGAGGGAAAATATACACTTGACTTATCAAAACATAACAATATGAATTTATTAACAGAGCACTGACTAACAAGTTACTTATACAAATCTAAAGCCAGGAATAGTATGCTATCGAACAGAATATAACAACATAGATACATGAGGGTGAATCTGGATTATGTCTAGGTCTGGAATTCTATCTGTCATTCCTGGTTGGTCTGAAGTGGTTCTAACAGGATTAGGATGGACGATCGATCCGACTAACGGTTGACTTTTGACTGTATTCGTCACAAGGTTTGGGCTGACATTGCCGAGTGACAATGTGTCCCAGACAGATGACGGTCGATACTCTGGCCACCTGACCAGAGTGTTGCTACCAAAGCAATACGATAACATAAATACCATAAACGAGAGTTGAGTGTGGTGTCGCGTGGGTCAAGTAACCCACTTGGCCTTCATCCGTATGTCTGGCACTCTGCATCGCGACTAACACGTTAATAGATAATTATCCAACCCAAAATAGAATGGTCACGATAACTGACACGTCCAGATCAACAATCATCACTCTCCAATGTGTCACAACATCATGTCATCATCACTTTTGTATATTTGCGGTACATAGGCCTTCATAACATAAATGCTATGGCTCACTACGGTCTTTACGGTTGTTGCACCTGCCGGTTCGAGTCTTAAAAGCGTTCTGAAACCACGTCAACTAGGTAAATCTGAACATAATATCAATATATCTTTAAGGGTAATCTGGAACCAAATAGAGCTCTGCAAGCCCTTTTATAGTGGTCGCTCACTTGGGGGTCAGCCTGTGTCCAATTGAACATCAGTATGACCATTGGAGGCGGACACTATAAGCTTAACTATGACATGCAGGGAGTTGGGCCAATCAGTACAACTTCCTGCCAGAGTCCAAGTGAACTCTGCTTGACCAGGGTCAAGGGTCATCTACACAAACTAGGAAATAGGTCGCAGGTGCAACCAATTATCCAGATACGCATGAAAAGAGTAATTGTTGTAGGGAATTCCTTACAACAATTTCCCTAAATAATCATCACTTTCACAAGTGATTTCCATCCAATGTATAAATAATAATGTGAAATATTATTATTTATCATAACTCAATAAATATACACTCTTTTATGAATTATTTACTTGTCAAACTGTTCTTAGCTACTTATTAAACCCAAAAGTGAGAATAATCGATAGCTGGAGTTTGAATTTGGCGCGGACAAACCGTCAGCGCCATCTAGTGGCAGAATAATAAGTGGTTTCCGATTTTGGACCGTCACACATCACCCCGTTTTAAGCGAGAGACAACGACTCCCGCGAAAAATACTATCCGAGTGAATAGTGGCGTAATGCGACACTTCCAAAACACGGTAAACAATCTTATTATTCGCTCTCATCCCGTATCTTAATGCTTAACAACATTAAAATAATTGAACAGATGAAGTAACTCGCGAAACGCGTTCATCTGGTGTGAATAACGGGTCATGTGATCCGTTATCCACATTCGAAGTAGAAGCCTCAATATAAACATGGCGATTTACGTAAAGACAACTGTTCGAATCTTACCGAAGTTTTTACTGACCCATGTATTTTAATTCATGATCGAAATCAATAAAATAATTCCGACCAAAAATCAAATTGTATTGCTTGAATATAGAGATGGAGTCATTCACCTCATGGAAAGTGAATTGCCGGAAAATCAGAGGGAATGTATGAAGAAAATAAACAAAAAAAATTTTATTGCGCCGAGAACTTATCAGCAAACAATAACAAACACAAAATCGAATTCTTACATAATTAACTGATACTTAAATTTAACATTAAAATTATGATTCTAAATGTAGTCGTGTGGTCTGTTTATTATGCTTAGGCGTGAGTCCGTGTTACCTTTAATGTAAAACACGGACTCAAGTGTTTATATTATGTTTTATGCTCACATGGCATTTGTAAACAGAGAACTTGTGATTTCAGTCCAATTATAGCTGTGTTTATGCCAAAGATTGTCATAACACAGCTCTGAATTATTTTCTTTGTAACAAAGGCCCCTGTGTTATAATAATTGCCAATTAGGCATTTAAGATATTGTCTGTAAATTCATTTTGGCAATTATTGATCATTAACAGTTATTTTGGTATTATTAATTTACTTAATGGTCTTGGCTGGTTTACCAAATTGGTAGTTTTTGTTTTCATGTCAAAACTGTATTTTCTGCACCAATTTGGTCTATTTGTTTGTCATTTCTCCTTTTAGAGAACTGCATGTCAAGTGATCTAGATGTATGACATCAGTTCTCTATTTTACAAAGCTTTCCATCACCTAGGTGATGAGTGGCTATTTTTAGCAATGACTTAATGCTTTTATTCAGCCCGAGACTACAATTTGTCCCGGGCCTTTTCCTTCCTGCCCAGGTTCAGCCAAGATGGCACCTGTGAAGTGCTCCTGCCAATAAACAAGTTGTTTTGCATGTTTGGACTGTTTAAGAGTGAGTTTTCTCGAAATTACATGCATTAATTCACACTGGCATATAAGCAGTTTGTCTGCGGTCGCCGAGAGCCTTTACGCGGCCGAAGAAGTATGCAAAGTCACGTCGCCAATTCTGAGACGTAGTGCGCAAATTGAAATTCACGTACGTCAGCCAGAAGCCGCTCGTCCCACATGCGGCTGGAATTCAGCGAGAATTCCCTACGTCGTACCGCAGCAAAGCACCATTTGGTGCACTTTTGGTTTTTCATTTTATTGCGGTATTTTTGATGTCCAGTGCGTACCAGTTGAGTCGAAATTCTGAAATTACTGCCAGGAACCAAGCAAGGTACGAGGAACACAGCCAGCCTATCGCCGGAGCGCTCAGAAGCATATTTAGGGCCGACTTTTGGGTCGACGGGAATCGCGGCAACTTTTGGCCGCAGCCGGGCCACCGGGTCCCGCCGAGCGATCTCGGATTTTCCATCCAAAAACAAAATTTCCAAAAATTGCAAAAATTTGATTTCCACCAATTTCTTCACCTTTACGGTGCTCGTGGGTCCTGGCCAAACGTATTCCACAACAACTTGCAGTTGCCATGGCACCAATGTGTTTATTGCTTTATTTATGAAAGTTATGTAAACATGTGACAATTTAATAATAATTAAATTGTCACTTGGAATTGAATATATATATTGTATTTCTACACTGGGAAATGATTTGACACAATCTGTTTAATTAGAAAGTTTTTATTTGTGGAAAAAGAACTCTAAAATTGTGTTGAATCATAGAATGTAATTTTGTTGTCTTAGTTTTGACATTTGATGACATGCCAACAGACTTGGTCATGTGATTGACATGTCATCATTGGTT
Organism: Strigamia maritima; assembly: GCA_000239455.1. Taxonomy (NCBI): domain Eukaryota; kingdom Metazoa; phylum Arthropoda; class Chilopoda; order Geophilomorpha; family Linotaeniidae; genus Strigamia; species Strigamia maritima. Next base: position 1,732 of record AFFK01016167.1, on the reverse strand, counting down.
TTCACCTTTTTGAGTTACCCTTGTTTTTCTATGTACCGAGGTGGCAAGATGTCTGCCCCATAGCTGGGGTAGAATAAAAACTGGTTTTTTTTTGGACTTATTCTCTAAATGTGAGTTGCATTCGTTTATTGATTGAATTGGCATATAAGCACGGATGTGTGCGGCCATACAAGCTTGAAAGCAGTCCAAAAACGATCAACTACCATACCAAGTCACCGGGGCGAAGCCTAACGAGGCCTACTGTGCGAATCATCGCTTCCGTGAAGTCGGGCACGTTGGACGGGAATCGCGTATACAACCGGCGGGACGCGGTGCATCGCGGACGGCAGCGAATTCTGGAATCTCCATCGAAAATTGGAAAATCGGGAAAAACGTCCAAAACGTCAAATTTCGCAGTCTACATGTGCGGAATCGATTTCAACACCACACTGGGCCCTTTCCACTGCGCCTAGGTGTTGAATTGGTAGCAGAGGGTGGTTCACACGTAGACAATTGCCCCAAGGACCAAAAGTGGGGCTAAAACAGTAAGAATCTGTTTATTTTCATGAGAACATTTTCTGTCTTGTTTTTCAAGTTTCGCAGGTGCTTTCTCATCATAATTACGACCATGCCAAAGAACAAAGTCGGAAAGGAGCCGAAGGCGAGCCATATGCAACTGTTGACACGAGACAATTATGAAGAGTGGAAATTGTCAATACAGCTCTTACTACAAGAAAGCGTTTTGTATGGATTCACGGATGAGACCGGATTCGGGAAAAAGGCCAGTCGGTGCAGCAGCTACGGAGTCAGCTTTGGACAAATATGAGCGCAGAAAAGTCAAGTCTCGAGCCATTTTGATAAATTCAATTTCTCCTGAGTTTCGGCACGCCGCAGCAAAGTTTTGACACAAACTAAGGAAGTTTTGGGAGCACATAAAAGGCTGTGTTTTGCACCCAGTACGCGTTCTAGGAAGATGTGGCTTTTGCAGGAGCTCTGTTTGATCGAGAAAAAGCTCGAAGAAACCATGATGGCATTCGTGGATCGACTAGACACCGCAGCCAAGGACTATTTCGACCTCAAGATGACAGATGAGGATCTTAAAACCTATTTGCTGATCGCTCGCTGCGGAAAGAATACGACCAGCTTTGTTTGATTATTGACCAGTGGCCAGACACTGATTTCAAATGGGAAAAGGTGTCCAACGCACTTATGGCGGAAGAAAACCATCATCGTTATGCCAAAGTGAAAAGTGAGCTGAAAACGGACGAAAGTGAAAAGGTTTATGCCGCCATAGGTGCAGGTCGAGGGAAAAATCTACGGAATCAGCGTTACAAGAAGAAATCGGACGCAAACACTACGCCAAGTGCCGGGCAAGCAACTCAACAAGGCGGTGAAAAGAAGCCATTTGTTATTACCTGCTATAACTGTCAAGGGGCTGGTCACATTGCTCGTGACTGTCCAAGCCCCAAGGAAACCAAGGCCTGTTAAAAATGAAAGTGCAAGTGTTTCGACAAGTTCTAGTGGGGCTAAGCCCAGAAGTGCAACAAAAGAGCGTATTTATTTTGCTAATCCTATTTTGAAAAATGTTAATGTTGATAAAAGTGTTATTGATAATGTTATTGAAAGTTTGGCGTTGACAACTGTCAACACAAATGACGGTAGCTGGTACTTTGACTGTGCCTGCACAACACACGTGTGCAGTGATATAACGGCCTTTCCATAATTTTTAGAAAAATTAATTCAGCTCCTCTTG
>JH430767.1:1598-13519 GCA_000239455.1 Strigamia maritima | reverse complement strand
TTGACAACATTGCTGCACTGTTTTATTGACAACATTGCCATAATGTTGCATGCAACATTGCCACAACGTTGAAAGAAGTGATATTCAGAACAATAATGCAACATTCAAAGAAGCAGTGCAACAACAATGCAAATGTTATTTCCAAACAAAAATCTAAGTTGTTTGTTGATCAAATGTTTGCCGACCCTAATTTTTCCGGAACACTCTTAATAATTGGTGTATCAATAAATCCAAGTAAAATTTCATTGCAACGAAAATTAAACCTGTAATCAACACAAAATACCAGATTTATTAATTAATACAACTAAAGACAATCCATCATTTACTTTGCCATTTCTTTAGTCGTTGTTTTTATCATTCCGACGAAAGCGGCTGAGTTATTAGTGCCAGAAGTACATAAACTTTAGGGAGAGTTTATATACTTCTGTTAGTATGTGACGGTCTAAACTATGGAACCAACATGGTTGCCATGGCGCCAACTTAAACAAGATGGCGGTCAAATCAAACTCAAGAGCTAGGGTGGCTACTTAGCCACCCACTGGGCAATGACTTCGTACTCAAGCAACAAATATATGAACATGACTGTAAACAAGTGAAATAAAGAGACAACAATGTTCTAACATAACTTTATTCTGGTGCAATAAAGTGAGGGAATAAAACTATATAAATAACAAGCGCGCTATAACAATATAAGGGGTGTTCAGCCCTTAACCCTAGCAATTAAACATATGAGTAATGGTCAGCCTGAACGTAACAAAGGGTGAGTGGCGCGTGCGTAAGGCTAACTGGCCACTCACAACAGATAAACAAACATATACTCAAGTAATTTGTGTGCCTTTCCTAAATGGGGGTCCTTGGTTGCACTGGTCCTTTTAAGTGTCGCTACTTAAAGTTGCCGTCACTAACTGTAAAATAATAATGTTAAACAGAACCATTGCCTCAGGCAATGGGTGAAGAAGGTGGTCCTCTCAGTTCATCGGCAGTAAGGGACCAAATATGAAAGACATTGAAAAGAGCAGTTGGAGAAGGAAAGAAGTGTTTGTGCACAGCACGGAAACTAAGACAGTCAAGACTTGGCCCTAGAGCGGCCAGAAGCTGGAAAGTGAGCGAGGCACTTTTTCGGAGGAACCCACCAATGGTCACTAACAGGAACAATACAATAGAGTCCCCACACGGGACATGGGTGGCGGGAAGTCAGCAAACTTCCGCCCGGCATGGTCTAGCCATGCCCAATATCGCCACAAGTACGGATGTGGCACGTGGGTGTCAGTCCAAGGGGCTCAAGTCAGGTAAGTATGTTTCAAATATCAATATCAAGTCAAGAGCGGTGCTGCAAGGATTTTCAGCACTTTAAATACCTGTTAAACAATACAGTGGTTGTTCAACCACTTAGAGTGCATCACTTAGTATGCACACCAATGAGGGGGTTTCTCAAAGTAGAGGGAGGGTCGAATGACCCTCAGGTGAGGGGTGACAACTCGTATCGTCATCACTCGCGGGTTTTTAAAACAGACGCTCGATCGGACAATCAGCGCCATCTAGTGGCAAACTTTGTACTAGTTGTAATTGGGTGCGCTAGCCTCGAACGAGGTTCTAATATAATCGGTTCGTATGAAACGTCACAAGTACACTATGTGTCTATTGAACATGTTTGAAGTCTTGTGAGCAGAATTTGAAACTAGATTTTGAAAAAAAAACATCTCCGTCCTTCATAAGTCAACTGGAAAATGGAAGGATTGTCACTGTGCATGCTTGAGGCCGGCGTTTTAATTTGGGTTTGGAAGAAAATGCCACTGATGCTATAAGGCTTAACAACAGTTAATTGTTTTAGATATTTGATGGCGTAAAATACAAAACACAATGTTAAGTTGAGGTTTCATTTCGGGAGTTTTCGATTCATTTTGTATACTAATGGATTGTCTTGGTGATACAAACAAGTTTGTGAATTGTAAAGTAATTCTGCTGGATAATTCTAATCAAAGTGTTAAGGTATTTTTAATTCTTGTTTTTGTGTAGTTTTTTAATTTTATTTTGAAGTTTTCAGGCCGAACCTTCAGCGACCTTTTCAGCGACTTCTTGTTGGTGTTTTCCAGCATTTAAACGGTTTATTTTGGGTTGATATATTTGGACGATTCTAATTAATCGGTATATAATGTTATTTTGAAGTTGATAGTTTGTTGATTTAATTGTTTTTTTATAGCATTGGCTCGAAGTAGAGAAGCAAATTTGTAAACAACTCACAAAAAAACTTGTACCGTATTTTACACATTATTTTAGTGTTAAGTTTTATGCGAGTGACCCCTGCAAGTTGGCAGAAGAGATAACTAGGTTAAAAATATAAAATTTATGTTTTATTATTATTTTTTTTATAAACGATATCTATTTAGGTATTAATATTTTCTTCAATTGAAACAAGACATTTTTCAAGCCCGATTACCGGTATCGTGTGAACACAATTATCAGCTTGTATTATTCAATGTAAATATTGTATTTTTTTTATTACAAATTTTTTATTTATTTTAGCTGAGCTTGGGGATTACGATCCTAGACGGCATTTGTTTGGCATTTGTTTGGCATTTGTATAGCATTTTATCTTTTACCGGCTCAAACTGTGGGAATAGAGAATAAAATCTCAGAAATACATAAGACATTAATGTAATTAGAAATATTTTCAATCGAAAAATAATTATTTTAGGATATTTGTATTTCAAGAGGTCAAATTCCATCAGCTGCCGAGTTAAATTTTCTTAAAAAGGCAAAATGGCTCGACATGTACGGCGTAGATTTACATCCAGTTTTGGTATAAAAACAAAATAAAATTAAAATTAAAATTAAAATTAAAATAATTAAAACTACACATAACATTATTTATAGGGTGAAGACAACATGGAGTATTTTTTAGGTTTAACACCATAGTTTTACGAAACAAAACGAAAGTTGGGAGTTATTTCTGGTTAAAGTTTATTTTAAAGGCTGCTCAGAGTCAAAGATAAAAATGTTGGTTGAATAGAATGTATTTGTTGAGTTTATTTTTAAATTATATGTTTTTTAGCACGATGAAAGTACATATGGCTTTGAATTGCCTACAAAACAGGCGTGGTAACCCTTGAACATCATGGGTTTTTTAGGTTTGAGTTGTGTGTTTGACGGATTCGAGTGTTATAAGTTTGTTATTTACAGATTAGCTCAAGTCAATATTGTCCGCTGGATGTATCTTTTCGTTACTCTACTTTTCGCAGTAGTAAACACTTTCAAAATATAGGCGAAGTAATTGCTCGGCCACTGCAACCGATGCAACGTGTTCCCAGTCAACGAAGTTATCGAAGTTATCGGATGAAATTGATAGTAAAAACAAGTTATAATTCTTGCACCGCAATGTTTTTAAACTTTGACGATGATAGTCTAGAACCTAAAATTTTCACTTAAATTAGGTTAAAGAGAACACAAAATAAGAATTTTCGATTTCCTCAAAATAAAACATCAAATTCAGATACGAACTTGTTTAGTAACTGATTTTAATTTAATAAATTTTAAAAAAATATTTTTAGATAACCAAAAGCAGCAGCCTGGAGATCCACCAACTACAATCCTATCCGCTTCAAATAACAATACCATGTACAAATCTGGCGATTCTCCTAGAAGTACTCGATCCGCTCCTTGAGAAAGTGTAAGACTAAGATTAACTATATTGATAAAACTGGATGATTATCAAAAATTAAATACAACTTTAAGATTATAATGTTTGTGGCAAACCCTTTGCTAGGAGCAAACATTCGGTTCGAACTCGTCAAGTCATCATTTAGTCCGTGGAGAGTGAAAGCAGCTGCGACAAACATTAACATTCTTCTTGACGTCGACATAAATCGGGACATAGAAGCGATTTGTCACGAACATCAAACAGAAGTCGTAAAAAGAATCGACGAAAAGATCAGGGCAGCGATTTGTAATTTATTGTGAAACATTGACGACGACATCACATGTAACTACAAGTAGTATGCGGTGGTTTAAATCTTAGGACTAACTTTTATCGTTTTTCAATAGATTGGCCACTCGCACAGAGTCGACCACGGCGTAGTGGTGTGAAATACAAGAACAAAGTGTGCGTTTACATGACGCAGTTATTAAAAATCTCAATTCACATCGCAGCGGGTAAATTAAAAAAGTTATTTTATAAAAATTAAGTTATTATTGAATTTTTTTATTAGTTAAATGAATTCTGGAATGGAAAACGAATCAGAAGTGAATTATAATTAAAGGAAAAAGCATAAAAGACGAAGTTTAACGCAATCTCGGTTTTCGGCCGATAGCTATAAGCGATTTCCCGAAGTACTACGAAAACATTTTCAGTTATTTTATACTTATATAGGTACTTTCTTATTTGCCAGTGTTTTTTGATTTTTTTGAAATTTTGAAATTTTTGATTTGTTAGGTATGTTGACAGCTCAGATTTTCTGAAGATTAATTGAAGGATACTCCATACACCAAAGTGTTGTTGGTATTATATATTTGACATTATTTTTTGTTTTAAACAAGTTGATTAACTAGATTAACAGTGATTAATTAATAATTTAATTAATATAATTTGCTTTAATTCGTCAGAACACGCAACTCATCAAACTCGCATCGTTCTCCTAACATCCTGAAAAGGGTACAAATCTAAAAGAGATGGAGATATTTGGGCTTCCCCCGAACATAACGCCATGGCGTTGTATTTGAAAATAATTTTAACATTGAATTTTTCAATCATTATATCGAAAATTCGAATACAACAGCACTTTGAATATGATGCCATGGCGTATTATTCGCTGTTGTATTCAATAAATAATTCAAAAAAAAAAAAAAAAATTAAAATTAAAAATTAAAAATAAACAAAAAAGTAAAAATAGACAACAAATAAATTTTTTATTATTTTTTCTTTTTAATTTTTTTAACAAAAAAGATTTTTAAAAATGAAAAATAATCATATTACTCATTTCCTACATTAAAACGCCATGGCGTTGTATTTGAATAGAACGCCTTGGCGAACACAACGCCTCAAATTCCCGCCGCGGCTCCCGGTTACAGTTTTCAATAAGCGCCGCGGCGCTAATTCGACAAAATACAGTAAATCAAAATAATAATTCTTCCAACTTTTATTTATTTTTGTTTTTAGTTTTAATCGTATAATTTGTACAATATAGGGTTCATGGTGATGGTAGTGCTAGATCTGGCAAGAATAGTTTATCCAAGTCCAGTCTTTCGGTTAAGGAGTCGAGGCGGTCATCTAAATTTGTAAGTTTGAATTATTTGAATTTTTGTGGGTGTTTATTGTCAAGAATCGATAGATAGGAAATAAAATGATTTAAATTTTAGATAAAAATTAAACCTTGGGAAAATTTTACTTATAATTTGAAAATAGCAGTCAAAAATCAGTTTTGTGGCAAATGTTTACAGTAAATTGTGCTTGAAAATGATCAAATTTGTGTAAATTTAGCATAAAAATGGTCACTTTTTATTAAATTCGGCTGATTAATAGTCATTTTAAATTAAATTTGACTTATTAATGGTCAATTTTGTTTAAATTTGGCTTGTTAATGGTCATTTTTATTTAAATTTGATTTATTAATGGTCATTTTTGTTTAAATTTGATCTATTAATGGTCATTTTTGTTTAAATTTGGCTTATTAATGGTCATTTTAAATTAAATTTGACTTATTAATGGTCAATTTTGTTTAAATTTGGCTTGTTAATGGTCATTTTTATTTAAATTTGATTTATTAATGGTCATTTTTGTTTAAATTTGATCTATTAATGGTCATTTTTGTTTAAATTTGGCTTATTAATGGTCATTTTTGTTTAAATTTGGCTTATTAATGGTCATTTTTGTTTAAATTTGGCTTATTAATGGTCATTTTCATTTAAATTTGACTTATTAATGGTCATTTTTATTTAAATTTGGCTTAAAAATGGTCAATTTTGTTAAAAGTTAGTTAATAAAGTTACCCGCGATTTATATGCGGGTCAAAGAATTTGGACGATTTTTAAGTTTCAAAGTGGGGGTTGGAGGCGACTTATACGCGAGTATGCCGTAATATTGACAACTTCCCTCTTGTGTTAGATTCAATTTTGATACTTATTTCTTTCGAAGTTGCAGGAATCTAATGCCAGCAGAGATGAAAAAAGTACAGAATTTGAATTTTTCTTTCTAAATTTCCAATTTTGTAAGTCAAAATAAATATCACAAATGTTTTAAAATCAAAATCTGAGATATTTTTAAATATTAAAAAATTACAATTTATTTTTAATTTCTTAACTTTTCTTGTAAAAAAAAAATCGAAGCGTCTATTCTTTTCAAGTAAATCACCCAACCATTTTTCCACACCTCCTTTATTCGAATTGCGTAACTTTAAATTTACACTTTAAACTTGTTTCCTATGTGGTTGAACGGAAGCACGCTTAAGATTCTATTCACCGCCCCAACTTATTCATTCAAGTTGAAGAAACCTGAAATCTTACACGTGGAACCACCTGTCCATAGTAACCCAAGTGGGTTCGGCTCGTATAAAGAGAAATCTCGTTTTCTTTTATCACCACAATGATAAATTCGAAATTTGCACGCGACATTAATTTCACTTATGATGTACACAAATGATGTACGATACATCATACCCACGACTTCCTGCATCATTTAATGACTGACCAATCTCTAGATTTAATTGATAAAAAAAATATTTGTTATGATGTAGCGCAGGTGAGACGACACGCGTTTCAACTATTGTATCGCTGTGTAATTGAGGAAACACGTGCCTGTCATTCGAAGCACGTGCTTCAATGAGTGCCTTTTCTCCAGTAATTACACCCACCTCGAACAATCCACATGCGCGTGCGATGTTCAACCAATATCAAATCGACTGCAAACAATGTCATATGGTGAACGCCTTGAAACAACTTGATATTCTCATTTTCGTATAATAATAAATAATTTCAAATTTTTTTAAACAATTTTTAATATTTTATCGATAAAAATCGAAGTTGGTGTTTAATCGGTAGCAGTTGGGGTTAGGGGTCATTTTTCCTCAGGTTCCTTCCAGGTGGGTTTGACAGATAGGTAGCAACAGTGTTCGCCGGGCCATTTAAGTAAGCGTGCAGTTTCACGTGGCGCATGCGCCGAGATTGTTTTTCAAGATGGGCTTTTGTTGTGGAGAGGGGGAGGGGGGAGGGGGATAAAAAGGAAGGCCCGAGGTGAATTGAGACTCGCTCTGATGGGTAGGTAGGGTCATTGAAGATCCGTGAAAGAGCAGCTGGATGTTGGGAACAGGTGTGCACGCGCCCTGCACGAGGGAAGCGGCCCCGGGGATGGGTTTAACGTGACGTCGTGTGAATATATTATACCAACAAATGGCCAAAAGTTAGTCAAAGTCTAATGGGGATTTATAGTTTCCTCTGTGGGTTGTTATTTTTGATTAAATAGTAGAGAATAATTGTTTTTGCAATACAAAATTACCGTACACTAAAATTTTTTTATCGATGACAGTACTTGTACGAACAAAATTCTTGCATCAGGACATGCGCAATGATGTATTTATAGTTTAGGCGCTCATATATCGGCTCTCTTAATATTTGAGGTTTTTTTTCATTTTTCTAAATTTAATAAACGTGACAAATGTCGCAAAATACGACGAAGCCGATTGCATAATATGAGTTTTTAATAATTTTGGATACTTTTTGGATCTAAGTAGTAGACTTTTTTTAATTTTTTTTTTTATTGTTTTTTATGGTAAATTCTAGTGATTATGGTGAGTGATTTCCCAAAAACAAAATACTGAATTGGTTTCGTCAAGCTCAAAAGTTCAGCATTTTGTTTTTCACGTGAGGCTCCTTAGTCGCACGGGTGTGTACTTGACTGCAGCACATACTGCATATCGCACTTCAAGGAGAACTGCCCTTTAAATTAAATTGCACTACTTATACCAGTTGTACCAGTTATACCAGTTATATAATGAACTAGATTTGCTTATTTTAAAGTGGTGATCGATGTTAAAAACGACGAATAAATAAAAACAATTTAAATTTCAAATTTTTATTTGCGATGATTTTTAACAATGTCGTTATCATAACATTTATCAAATGACTAGCAAAAAACTTGGTGAGCGAAAAGGCACTTATCATAAATATAAAATTCAACGATAAAACTAAGTCTTATAATATTTGGCATTATTTTTTTTTTCTTTCTTTTTCTTTTTTTTTTTTTTACTACATTTGGCACGTGCGGTAAATATTAAAAAAATATATAATAATAATAATAATAATTAAGTGTATGTTTATATATTAATATTAATAATAACAATATAATTGCAAAAATACTTTTCATTCAACATCTCAACATAACTTAGTATAGCCCTATTCAAAAACCCAAACCCCGAAATCAGTCACGTGAGCAGCTACCATCTTTATGTTTGACCAAAAGTGACATCCTCGAGAAGGTTTTGCTGCAATTCGTACACGAATATTTCTTGACATCCGAATGAGTTTGTAGATGAGCGCGCAAATTGGACCGGTCAGCAAAAGCTCTATTACAATGTTGACACGCGAAAGGTTTCTCACCCGTGTGAGTACGTACATGTCCTTGGAGTAACCAGGGCCTGGAAAACGCCTTGCCGCACAATTTGCACTTGCACGGCAAAGTGTGCGTTCGAATGTGCATTTTGAGAGCACCCAACGATACATAAATCTTATCGCAGTATTTACAACTAAACGATTTCTGCGCTTGAGTCACGCAATGGAACTGTTGATGTTTGTTCAATCCGCTCAACGTCGAGTAACTTTTATTACAATCCGGACACTGATACCGCGGCGCCTCACGTTGCGCAGCTTTTTTCGACGTTATTGGTTCGGCAATGGCGGTGTTTCCGGTTTTTGCTCGCGTTTAACGTCCCATAAATTGTAAATAAAAGACGAAACGTCCAAATTGGGATTTTTCTTCTCGTGTTGATGATCCATTCTGATGGATTCAGCTTTCTTTTCGTTCGGTATCAATGAGTAAAGCGCCGCTCCGCGGTAATAATCGGATTGTTGAGTAAATGCAGGGTAAACCGAAGAGATGCTGAACGGCACGTACGGTGGAATGACTGATTTATGCCAAGTGTTTGCTTCGAAGGGATCGACCAGGGATGTCAATGGGTTTCTCTGGGATGATATCAGAGGTGGGGGCGGGGGTGTCGTGACTAGATCGTCAGATGGTGTCCGGGGCGGCGTCCAGTCACCAGGGATGGTGTGCTCGATGCGCCGGTTTTTATTAGTGACATCTGGAATTGATTAAAAAATTATTAGTTAAGTGAAAATGAATTTGAAAATTACCAAAAAAAAAAAATTGGAAATTTGAAAATTGAGTTTTTTTGAGGGATAAAATTCGAACCTGTATCGTGTTTGATTGGCGATTCTCGTGATTTCTTGGTTCTGGATATCGGATTAACACCAAAGTGTTTCTTGATGAGGAAGGCTCGTGGCATGTTGACGGTGCGAAGAGCGGTTGAGGCAATGAGTGGAGTGTGCGGGCAGAGGCGCTTAAAAAGGCTGTTGGGGGGCGATGAATTGGGAGTGGGCCAATGGGAAATGGGAAATGGTCTTTTAGACACCCCTGGTTGCCTGGTAACCACCAAATGGCGTTTCCATAGAATACGAGCAGTGTGAAAGCAGACAGCAGGTGCGAGTCTGAATTGGACAACTCCGACCCTCGATAGCGTAAACCGGCTCATACGTCATCATTGTTGAATTTGTGAATGAATTTCCATATACTAAAAAAAATATGCTACAACTTGTTGGAATATAGAATATTTCCGGATTTTAGACTTGTTTTGGACCTGAAGCGTTGCAAAAATCTTTTTTGATTAATTTGTTTGTGAATTATGGTAAAATTTTGAAGATGGAGATTTTTTTCAGGATTTATTTTATTTTATTTTATTTTTTTTTGGAGGGTATTATAGTTCTGTGAGGGTTTTTGTTCGTAGTTTTATGTGCCAATATACCCTTTCCAGTTTGGCCAGGTGAGTTCACCAGCTTAGATGGGATGCTGAAGGAAGAATTGAATTGAAGTCCCTTCTCACCTGCGTGTGCTGAGGTTAAAGGGTCGGGTCTAGTGAAAATAGGATTTCGTGGTCATCTATGGCCCACCTGATGGTTATCACAACAACCCCATTTGGATGCCATATGTACAAGTTCACTTACGAGTTAAGCAGCTGGTGTCAAATTAGAAAAACATGGAAATAAAGTGGTTTTTTAAAAAAATTACTTTTTCCTTTTTCGAGTTGTCATTCCTTAGTTGAAATTATTTATTTTTAATATTATTACTCGCTCGTATTCCAAGATTGGCTTCTATTTAAGACACTATACATGGAATCGAGTAATTTTTTATAAAAAAGAAGTAATTACGAGTTGATAAATAATTAATTGGCATTTGATGGGTAATGTTATTGTTTTGTAGTCTGCATTTTCTTGTTGACGGATGTTTAAAAGATCTGTTTTTATTTGTTAAATTTTTAAGCGGTTTTTACTTGTTTTTTATCTCATTATTACAGTTATTTATAACATTGTTACGATTTTTAGACTATTTCATCGTTTTATCATATTGTTGAGAATGTTTTATTTGTAATTTGTTGACACGAAGCTCGCATCAGCAAGTAAACCCATGATTTATACAGCTCGAGCATTTTCACGCCTGTTAAGAACAACAGTTGGCCACCGAGACCGAGAACAACTCTTTTCCATTTCAAACGAATCGCAGGCTTCGCGGCACCAGGTGTCTCAAGATGAGAGCAAGTACTGTAAATCTACCTACCTTGAAATTAAATTAAACCTAACCTTTGCGCCTAAACCAGACTCTACTCAGCTGAACTCTGTACCCAAAAATAAACAAAAAACCAAAAACCAAAAAACGTTTTCAATGGAGTCGCAATTAGGGATTTATTCTCTCTGCAGACACGTGTCTGAGACAGCGCGGAGTATTGTTAAATAGTGGCACGTGCGTTCACGCACTCCCCTCTTAGCCATGTGCAGCGCATGACAATAGGCGGCGCATGCTTTTGCTTGAATAAGTCGCGACCAGACCCCTCGTCCGATGGAAAATACTGTTATATCATAAAGGACTCGGTACAGAAAAAGACACGAGGGAACCGCTGCAGCACCTGCCCTCCGCCCTGAACGCACGCGCCACTCCTGACCCTATAGAAACGACCAGCACGCCCGACCAGCACGCCCGACCAGCAGAAATATAATCTCCGGTCTTATTTTAGACAAGTTTCACAATAACGTGTTCGAAAGAAAGAAATATTTATTATTAATTTTAAGAATTACTTTTTCATACATTTGAATAAAAAGTAAAAACGTGATCCAATTGAAATGCAAGAAATAGAATTTTTTTTTATTGTTTAATGATGATTTAAAAAAGTAAAGTTTTAGTTAATGTAATTGAGTTAACATTATTTTTATTTTTATTTTTATTTTTATTTTTATTTTTATTTTTATTTTTATTTTTATTTTTATTTTTATTTTTATTTTTATTTTTATTTTTATTTTTATTTTTATTTTTATTTTTATTTTTATTTTTATTTTTATTTTTATTTTTATTTTTATTTTTATTTTTTATTTTTATTTTTATTTTTATTTTTATTTTTATTTTTATTTTTATTTTTATTTTTATTTTTTATTTTTATTTTTATTTTTATTTTTATTTTTTATTTTTTATTTTTATTTTTTATTTTTTATTTTTTATTTTTATTTTTTATTTTTTATTTTTTATTTTTTATTTTTTTATTTTTATTTTTTTATTTTTATTTTTTTATTTTTTATTTTTTATTTTTTATTTTTTTATTTTTTATTTTTTATTTTTTATTTTTTTATTTTTATTTTTTATTTTTTATTTTTTATTTTTTATTTTTTATTTTCTT
>AFFK01016163.1:0-10051 GCA_000239455.1 Strigamia maritima | reverse complement strand
AGGCTTTGAATAGCCAATACAGAAAATAACTCTAAACATAAAATAATACGGTAACTTACAAGTAACATATATAAATCATAATAATAATAATGCAAACTGAACAAATTCAAATTAAACAGAAATATATTAACATGAGCCACTTCGTAAATATATCGCTAATATTGCACTCAGTAGGAATTTTTGACATTGTGAATAAACCCTTTTTAAACCAATCTCGGACAAAACAGTATTTCACTCGTATATGTTTCGTGCGAGTATTTTCCACATCGTTGGTCATGAATTGTATCAATGATATGGAGTCTGACAGGACCACTGGATAGTTCTCGTAATCCAACAGTGGAACGTTCTCGAAGAGATTGCTGATCCAGTATCCTTCCTTCACTGCGTGGACAAGTGCTGAGTACTCTGCTTCCATTATACTTGTAGCAACCGATGACTGCTTCTTGCAGCTCCAAGTAATCGGCAAATTTCCCATGAACATTATGTACCCGCCGAAGCTGCGGCATGACTCCAAGTCTGTTGCCCATGAGGCGTCCGTAAAAATCCGCACTTCTTCATTTACACAGTTGGATAAATTAATCATGTAGTGCTCTGTGTTGATGACGTACTGTAGCACTTGTTCAAGACAGTTTATATGTTTATTCGAGTGACTGTTATTGAATTGCGACAGGTATGTCACCGAATATAAGATGTCAGGTCTGGTACGCGTTGCCAAGAACATCAAACTACCTATGAGGGACCTGTATGGATAATCCTTATTCTCCTCATGTGGTTTGCACTTCATCAAGGTAGTTCCTACTGTGACTGGAACCTTGACAATGGCATTCTTGACATTTTATATGCGCTGGTTAATTTGGAGATAAACTGACGTTGGTGGATGAACATGTTGCCCCTTTTACGTTCAAACTCTAAGCCGAGAAGTTTCTTTACTGTCCAAGACTGACAATCTTGAAGTGAGCACTGACGTCATGTAGAAGATCATCTTGTAACTCCTGGCTGGATGTAAACAGGACCATGTCATCCACCTACACTAATAGCACTGCATCCGTCACATAACTATAGACACAGTTGCATCCCCACACTTTGGAAAAACCTACTTCTTGTAACGCATTGTCTAAAGTCTCGTACCACATACGGCCACTTTGGTGAAGGCCATAGAGGGCTTTGGTCAACTTCCAAATATGCCCAGGTTGGCTGGATGTTACACCTTTCGGCAACTCCAGGTGTATCGGGTAATCCAAAGGCCCATACAGATATGCAGCCTTTACATCCAGTTGGATGTCGTACCAACCTCTTAATACGACTAGTAGGCAGAAGAGAAACGTATCAACGTGAAGTTTACCACGGGTGAGAATACTTCGTCAAAATCAATCCCGTGTGCCTGCTTGAATCCTTGTGCCACCAGACGTGCCCTATATCTCGTAATGGCACCATGGGCGTCTCTTTTGAGTTTGAAGATCCATTTACTGCCCAATGTTTTACAATCCGGTAGACGAGGCACTTCCTCGTAAACTTCTCTTTCCTGGAATGTAGAAAGTTCTTCGTTCATCGCTTTCTTCCAACTTTCTCGTTGCGGGGATTTAATAGCTTCTTCAAATGTAGCTGGTTCCTTGATTGCACAATGTGCCTCGAAACGCCTTCTCGTGAAGTGAACGGCACTTGTGCCCGGCTGCATCGGCTCAGTGTCATCTTCATCTTCTACACCCACATCGACTGGGTCGTCCAGAAGTGTTGAGGTAACAGGCCGATTTGAGCTAAAATCAAAGTCCAGGATTTCGTATGTTAATCCATTTGCGGTGCAATAATCCTTAACCTCTTTGCGTGACCGCAATCTCTTGCCATCAGGTCCATAGTAGTATACATCTACTTGACCTGCTGATCCACCAGTTGTTCTCGTTACTTCTTCTCTGTCAAAACCGTCTCGTCCATGTTTCCAAACAGCTACACTTGTAGGCCTTGGAGGCTTGAGTTTCTGTAGCTTTTGAAGTGGAGAATGTATGGCAGCAGGTTGGACTGGAGGGAGTGCATCCCTCCTTTGTGCAGCAGGACCTGGTGTCTTAACTGGAGTTAGGCTAAGATCATTGTCTTCGTTCTCAGAATCTTCTAAGAGTTCTTTGGCATCATAGAATTTATCATTGGATACTGATTCGTCAGATGCTTTAGACCAATCTTTCCATTCTTGGTCTTCTTGAAACTTCACATGTTCGGTTTCTGCGACCTCATTAGTCTCTGGATTCCAGATTCTGTAACCTCGGGTATGGAAGGCATATCCCACCATGATACCCTTCCAAGCTCTTACGTTAATTTCCCATCCTGTTTCTGTTTAGGGATATTCACGTAAGCTACACAGCCTGGTCGTCTCAAATGACGCAAAGATAGGTGTCTCTTTCGCCAATTGACGTATGGAATTTCTTGCTTCAGTCTAGCATGAGGATAATGGTTCTTTAGGTATGTGAGAGTGACACTAAGTTCAGCCCAGAGTTCTTGGGGCAAATCTGTGTCTGCTAACATGGCCTGTACATCATCAAGGATCGTACGGTTGATCCGTTCAGCGGTCCCATTCATTTGAGGACTGTAGGCGTTCGTTCGCTGAATTTCGATTCCATATTGACGCAGATACTTCTCAAATTCCCCAGCTGAAAACTCTCCGCCGCAATCCGTGCAGATGGCCTTTAATTTGAAACCACTTAGACTCTCAGCTCTGGCGTGGAATGTCTTGACACTCCAAAACAGCATCATTGCTTGGAATGGGAAAGACCCATGCATATCTAGTGGCATCATCCACTATGCACAGCAAATATGAAGCTTTTCCCAGGGACTTCACCCTGCAAGGACCCCAAAGATCCATGTGAACAAGACCTAGCGGCTCTTTAACCACTTTCTCGTTATCTTTTGGATAATTAGCACGTGTGGATTTGGCTAAATTACATGGCTCACACGAGAAATCCTTTACTGTTGAGTCCAGGTCTAAACCCTTTACTTGGGCGTTTTTAGCCAACTCATTTAATCCACGTGCGTACATGTGACCAAACCTTTTGTGCCACATGTCAACAGAAACAGTGTAATTTTCCACACGACGGCCAGTCGGCTTAGAATCTGCAGGATTCTCCCACACAACTTGATTCTCTGTAATAACCTCTCCTAAAACACGATACAGGTTATTGTCTTCACGCTTGGCATGCATCAGGCATTGTCTTGTATTTTTTAAATACACTTTCATCATGCCGTGATAGATGTGCGTGTGATAATTAGCACGGTCTATCCTGCCCATGGATATCAAATTTCTTTTTAAGTCTTTTATGTAGTTGACATCCAATAACGTGAGATTGCTGAATTTGCCATCAATTTCATTTCTTATGACAACTTGACCACGTCCAGTTATGATTGAGGTACCTTCCCCCAATTCCAATTCCACTGGCTCTACTTCTTCAAAAGTAGAAAATGCAGATCTCTGTCCGCAAATGTGATCAGAAGCTCCGGAATCGATGTACCAATTCTCGCTTTTACGACAGGAAGTTCCCGTCAATAAAAAGTGTTTAGGCTTTCGTACATTCGCGTACAACGCTGGATTGGCCGTAGGCGGCTGGCCACGGCCTCGTCGTGGCCGTCTGCCACGTGATGGGCCTCTACTAGGCGCACCACCCCTTTGAACACGCGGGCTAGGACAATTCCTAGCATGGTGTCCGGTTCCTCGGCAGTTGTAGCACGTTAACCAACTTTTATCATCCGATTCTTTTGTTGGAGTCTCACTGGTGTCTCCACTCGCAGGGACATTTCCCTCAGGAGTTTTCTGGTTTTTCCTTGATTTGGAACCCGAATACATAGCTGCTCCTTCATCAAGTTTACTCTGGGATTCTTCGGCAAAATGTCTGCGGACATTTTCCGCCTGTAGTCAAAAGTAAAGTCAGTGTCTAACCACTGATATATGTTCTGGATTTGTTGGTCAAACTCTTTGCCAACTCAATTCAGCAACATATATGCTTTAATCCCATCATCGACGGTGACTTTGATAGCAGCAAGATCATCCGCGGCCTTCTGGATGCGGTTAATGAAAGTCTAATTCTTCATTTTCATTCCTTCGAATTAAATAAAAGTTTTCGTACAATTTCGCATTTCTGGCGATTGATGTGGGCTCGAACAGCTTGGCCAGGTGATCCCAAACTTCTTTACATGTAGGGAGCTTTAGGAGTGGCGGCTTTAATCTGTCAACCACACTCTTGCACAAGAAAGCACGTGCTTTAGCTTTCCTTTCATTATAGTTCGCAACCACAATATTGGACGATCCAACTGGCGGTTGTGTTTCGGTTCCATCATGAAAACCCCACAGCTGATATTCTTCCATCAGAAATTGGATGTTCATCTTCCATTTTTCATAATTGATTTTATCCAATTTTTCAATGCCTGCAGTGGCTGACTTGGATTCGTCCTTAGACATGACGTGTCAATTGAAGTCCGTAACAAATTCTCTCTCCAAATAATAATGCTGAACTGTCAGGCAAACTCCCGAATTTATCAGCACTATTCTGCAGCTCTTGGAATTTTTCCTGGCTTGAAAATACCCAAGCTAACTCTTCTATCAGGAAAATCCCAATTTTTGAAGAAATCAGAGTTGCTTGTAATTGGTTAGGCTTACTAAACCACCCTCTGCTACCAATTTGTATTTGAATGACCGTGTTTAGTAAGCCTAAGATGCACAGAGGCCTGTAGTGCATCCGAATCGCATAAAAATCACTTTTCTGAGTTTTTGAAATTTCGATGGACTTCTCGGAATTTGATGCCGCGTTTGGTCCCTCGTGTGCGGCCGGAATGTTCCGCGATCTCCGGTGACGACGATCGATCTCGAAATGCGCACTACGTCGCGCTATCGATGTTCGCTTCACTGCGCGTCGCTTACAGGAGATTCCCGTACTCGCGATGCCGCAAATGGATTGTTGTGGAATACGTTTGGCCAGGACCCACGAGCACCGTAAAGGTGAAAAAATTGGTGGAAATCAAATTTTTGCAATTTTTGGAAATTTTGATTTTGGATGGAAAATCCGAGATTGCTCGGCGGGACTCGGTGGCCCGGCTGCGGCCAAAAGTTGCCGCGATTCTCGTCTTTTGTCGGCCCTAAATATGCATGTGAGAGCTCCGGCGATAGGCTGGCTTTGTTCCTCGTACCTTGCTTGGTACCTGGCAGTAATTTCAGAATTTTGACTCAACTGGTACGCACTGGACATCAAAAATACCGCAATAAGGTGAAAACCAAAAGTGCACCGAATGGTGCTTTGCTGCGGTACGATGTAGGGAGTTCTCGCTGAATTTCAGCCGCATGTGGGACGAGCGGCTTCTGGCTGACGTGAACTTCGATTCGCATACTACAGCTCGGAACCGGCGACGTAACTTTGCGTACTTCTTCGGCCGCGTAAAAGCGGCCGCAGACAAACTGCTTATATGCCGCAAGTGAATTAATGCATGTAATTTCAAGAAAACGCACTCTCAAACAGTCCAAACATGTGAAACAACTTGTTTATTGGCAGGAGCACTTCACAGGCGCCATCTTGGCTGCACCTGGACAGGAAGGAGAAGGCCCGGGACAAATTGTAGTCTCGGGCTGAATAAAAGCATTAAGTCATTGCTAAAAATAGGCACTCATCACCTAGGTGATGGAAATGCTTTGTAAAATAGAGAACTGATGTCATACATCTAGATCACTTGACATGCAGTTTGACAGTTTTGACATGAAAACAAAAACTACCAATTTGGTAAACTAGCCAAGACCATTAACTAAATTAATAATACCAAAATAACTGTTAATGATCAATAATTGCCAAAATGAAATTACAGACAATATCTTAAATGCCTAATTGGCAATTATTACAACACAGGGGCCTTTGTTACAAAGAAAATAATTCAGAGCTGTGTTATGACAATCTCTGACATAAACACAGCCACAATTAGGTTGAAATCACATGTTGGATTTACTACATACCTACATTTGCCCCTTTAAATCAAACATGTGTTACAAATAAAACAATAAACACTGTGGCACCATATAATCAATTTATCATACGGTGCCCTTGAGGTAAAAGACACTACTTGGGTAACTGTTCGAACACAGAACTACACAACATTTTCATCCGATCACTAGACACCCACTTGGTGAAAATGTCGGCTACATTATATTCCCCTGGAACTTTGGCTAAACAGAAATACCCTTTTTCAAACCAGTCCCTCAGGAAGAAATACCTTATACGGATATGCTTGGTTTTTGTGTTCTCTATGTCATTGAATGCGAACTGAATGAGTCTGAGTGAATTAGAGGCGTATTCACACAGCTGAACAACAAACAATTTTCGAACATGCAGCTGATCCAATAGCCTTCTTTTGCTGCATGTGACAACGCAATATACGCTTTTAAAATTTAGTGTAATGACATTATGGATATACTTCTAGTTTAATCTTTCATTATTCTATCTACCATAGGCCTTTCAACTGTTCACCAGTCTTCTTCAGTGGTTTATAAACCACTGAAGAAGACTGGTGAACAGTCGAAATTAAAGCCGCAAACACGGTCAAAACCAATCTGCCGTATTCACACAGCGGAACAGTAAACAATTTTCAAACATGCAGCTGATCCAATAGCCTTCTTTTGCTGCATGTGACAACGCAATATACTCTGCCACCATTGAGCTGCATGCGATGACAGTCTTCTTGCAGCCCCAGCTGACAGGACATCCTCCCATGTACAGCATGTACCCACCAAAACTTTTACATTCTACTAAATCGGTAGCCCAAGATGCATCACAACCTCGCATCACAACCTCTGAGTCTTTACATGTATTAAGGGTCGTCCCTACAGTAATTGGCACCTTGATGAGTTTGTTAGGTACTACTCGGTAACCCTCTGCCAGTTTCTCAATAAACCCAGATTGCTGGAGCAACAGGTGTTTATCATCACGCTTAAATTCGACACCTAATAACTTGGTGACTGGGCCTAGATTTACAACATTAAAAAGCTGGCCCAGGGCTTCAATTAGATCCTTTTGGACTGTTGCATCTTTAGCAAACAAGACCATGTCATCAACGTAGACAAGAAGGATAGCCTGTGTACCATACGAGTACAAGCAATTAAAGCCGCAAACACGCTCAAAACCAATCTGCCTTAAGGCAGTATCGAGAGTTTGGTACCACATGCGTCCTGACTGGTGGAGGCCATAAAGGGCTTTGACTAAATACCACACACAGTTAGGGCGCTTGGTTGAGACACCTTTAGGTAGTTCCATGTAAATTGGAAAGTCAAGTGCACCGTATAGATACGCACACTTGACATCCAAGTGAACATCGGACCACCCACGCAGAACAACCAATAGGCAAAAGAACAATCTGACTAGTACAAAATTGACTACAGGGCTAAAGACCTCATTATAGTCAATGCCTTGTATCTGCCTAAACCCTTGGGCTACAAGGCGTGCTCGGAACCTGACAATAGCACCTTGTGCGTTGCGCTTGAGCTTGAAAATCCACTTATTTCCAAGAATATGGCTATGGCTTGGCCGGGGTTTAATTTCGAAAACTGATCTCTCCTCGAGAGTATCTAGTTCTTCGGCCATTGCTGCCTTTCACTTGTCACTCTCAGGTGACGACATAGCCTCCTCATAGGTAGACGGCTCTTGCACTTTAGCGCAGTAAACACGCACAGAATAAGTCTCTGCTTCACCATTGTCAACCTCTGGTTCAACCTCTGCATCTCTTGGTTGTTCAACGTCATCATTGCTGTCTGAACCCACAGCATGGGCGGGATTGAAGTCATACTCATCTGCTTTGTATTTCTCTTTTAAGTGGACTTCACACCAAGCTTTAATATCTGGCCTGCTGCGCAATGCAGTACGCAGACCCGGGGCATAATAATATACATCCCACTGCCCTTTTGTGGCACCAGATTGCCTTTGGACTTCCTCCCTTTCCCAACCTGGCTTATGGGGTACAGGCACCCTGTGCGCTACCCTGGTGGGTCTCAAAGGAGTGGTGGCAATCGAAAAACCTTTCTTACGCGTCGACACAAAAGGAGGGATATTTTGGGTCGGAAATCTCTGCGCTGCAGGTGGCGGAACTGTAGCTGGAGCAACTGGTGGGGACACAGGAAGAGTACGCGCTGGACGAGGAGCTATTGGAGGTGGAACCTCATCCTCCGAGTCACTTGACTCATTGGATGATGACCTGTACGTGCTTTGGTCAGAATCAGTCTGAAAAGGACTGTCACCCACATGGATTCTTACCACATCCTTATACAGGCGCGTCTCGTCAAACTTGACGTGTTTAGACTCATACACATCACCTGTTATCGGATCCCAGATCCTAAAACCCCTAGTTCCCATGGCATATCCCACCATAACGCCCTTCCAGGTTCGTGACTCCAACTTGTCACGCCTACTTGACTTTGGCACGTGCACATAAGCCAAGGAACCTGGGATCTTTAAGTGTGCTAAGGACACTGGGCGTTTCCAAAACAGGACATAAGGGATTTTATTTCCCAGACGAGAGTGAGGATACCTGTTCTTTAGGTAGACCAGGATGATTGCCAATTCGGCCCAGAGTGGCTTTGGCAGGCCAACACCGAGTAACATGGCTCGAATGCTGTTTAGAACCGTACGGTTCACTCGCTCTGCCACGCCATTCATTTCTGGACTATAGGCATTAGTCCTTTGTATGCTCACACCAAGTGAGGTTAAGAACTGCTCGAATTCACTAGATGTGAACTCCCCACCTCTGTCTGTGCAGATTGCTTTGATTTTCTTACCGGTTGAACGTTCAATACGCGCGTGAAACTTCTTATAGGTTTCAAATGCTTGGTCTTTGGAGCGCAAAGGAAAAATCCAAGTATAGCGAGTAGCATCATCCACTACGCATAATAAATACTTCGCATCCCCTAGGGATGGGACAGGACAGGGCCCCCATAGGTCCATGTGAAGTAACTCGAGGGGCTCACTAGCTACTAGCAGACTTTCAGACTTAAATCCTGCCCTGGTGGATTTAGACAACTCACAATTGTCACAAATGGCATTTGACACCTTTTGGTGCAACTCAATACCCTTAACATTAACATTGTTCAATAAATAATTTAAACCCTTTGTGTACATGTGTCCAAAACGTTGGTGCCACATGTTCACAGAGACACTGTAATTCTCAGGCTTGCCCGTTGGACTTGGCTCTGTTGCACGAGTTTCAGACTTATTTAAACTAGAATGACTATTCTGTCTGTACTTAACAGGCCCTTGAATACGGTAGAGTCCATCTTCTAATTTACCGTGCAACGAGCAAACCTTGGAATTAGTTTTATACACTTTCATTAAATTATTAAAAATTGACACGTGGTATTTTGCACAATCGATTTTGCCAATAGAAATGAGATTACGCTTAAAGTTTTTCACAAAGTACACATTTAGAAGTTTGATCTCATGAGGGGCTCCTTGCACTTGCACTATGAGCTCAATAGTACCACGACCGGTGATACTGGATGAGCCCTCACCCAACTCTAGGCACATGGGTTGAAGTTCTTCGAACTCGTAGAACATTTCCCTGTTGCCACAAACATGGTGTGACGCACATGAATCCAAGTACCATGCCGTTGAGGTGACATCCACACTTGCACTGCACACCTGAGATGACTTTGGAACAGTTGGTTCACCTGGTGCATTGGCAAACCATGCAGACTGTGGCTTGTGTCCTTCAGCCGGTACACTAGGCGCTTGACGCCCACCTCGGCGTCTTCCTCGGCCACGGCCACGCCCTTGATGCTGTGGTTGGCCCTGCTGTGGCTGCTGAGACCTCGGCACCTTTGGTTTAGTGCAATCACGTGCTTAGTGACCCTTTATGCCACAGTTGTAGCAGGTGATTGACTGCAGACGAACCTTGCTGTCACTGGATGAAACACCACTATCACTCACTACACTATGACCTTCAAGACTTAATGAATAAGCCGTAGCCGCCTCGAGAGATTTTCACTAAGTTTCCTGCGGTTGTTTTCTAACAATAACGCTTCTTGGACCTTCCATTCTGGGCAATCTTGTAT
>JH430765.1:5602-20770 GCA_000239455.1 Strigamia maritima | reverse complement strand
GGCTGATGGAGTTTGGGCAATGACGTCATTATTGCAAATGGCGCCCAATTTGTGTATTCAATCTAAATAAATGTGCAAATTTGGTTTGAGCCAAATACTTGATTAAAATGATTAAAACTGACATCAAAAGATAGCTCTTTTGATGCTTAACACTTTTATGCAGTTTGTTTTTTACATTTGGATCAAACAAAGCTGTTTTTTGATTTCGTTTTTCCCGTCGCGGCATGGCTTTTAGGTTTATATTTCGCCGCCAGGTGTCGTGTTATTTAAATTTTCTCAAAATTTTCCGAAAAAAAAAATTGTCCAAAAATTGCGTAAGTAGACTCATTTTAACCGAAATTTTACGCTGATCATCGTGAAATTTTTAGTTTTCTTTAGTTTTTTAAACTAGATAAGAAAATCTAAATTTTCGATTCCGAACATGCGATTTTTGCCAAAAGGTGGCGTTTAATTACTGTACATTTATAAATAATTGTTACAGACTCATTTGAATGATTTTCATGTAACATTTAATTCAAAAACCAATAATGAAACTGTTTTATGGTTTTGGAACGGTTCTATGGTTTAACGGGTGAAAATAAGAGATTTGTAGTAAAACCAGAAATTTGTAATGGGATTTCTACGGGTGAAAAGAGAAGATTTGTAGTAAAATCAGAAATTTTTAATGGAATTTCTGCAGGTGAAAAGAGAAGATTTGTAGTGAAATCAGAAATTTATAATGGGAATTCTACGGGTGAAAAGAAAAGATTTGTAGTAAAATCAGAAATTTTTAATGGGATTTCTACGGGTGAAAAGAGAAGATTTGTAGTAAAATCAGAAATTTTTAATGGGATTTCTACAATTTGAATGGGTGAGTTGCATGGTTTGAGCGGGTGAGTTTGCATGGTTTGAATGGGTGAGTTGCATGGTTTGAACGGGTGAGTTTGCATGGTTTGAATGGGTGAGTTGCATGGTTTAAACGAGTGAGTTGCACGGTTTGAACGGGTGGGTTGCACGGTTTGAACGGGGATTGATTGATTTATTTATTGATTTATTATTTTCTTTTTTTATCTTTTATTAGGTATTAGGTATTAGGTATTAGGTATTCCCGTGTAATTTTACACGGGTAACCACTTGTCTCTATATACTAATAGCGACCTGTCAGTCTGTCAGAGAGACAGACTGACTCAGCTAAAATCAGTGATTGGTTGAAAAAGTATCAAAACGTCCTGTGATTGGTTGAAAAATTTGAAAGTTGTGTCAAAATGTTTTGTGATTGGCTGATGGAATTTGGGCAATGATGTCATTATTGCAAATGGCGCCCGATTTGTGTTTTCAATCTAAAAAAATATGCAAATTCGGTTAGAGTCAAATACTTGATTAAAATGATCAAAACTGTGACATCAAAAGATAGCCCTTTTGTTGCTTAACACTTTTATGCAGTTTGTTTTTTACATTTGGATCAAACAAAGCTGTTTTTGATTTCGTTTTCCCATCGCAGCATGGCTTTTAGTTTTAAATTTTGCCGCCAGGTGTTGTGTTATTTAAATTTTCTCAAACTTTTTCGAAAAAAAAATTGTTCAAAAATTGCGTAAGTAGACTTATTTTGAAGAGAATTTTACGCTGATCATCGTGATGTCATTATTTTTTTTAGTTTTTTCAAACTAGATAGGAAAATCCAATTTTCCGATCTCGAACATGTGAATGATCACAATAGGTGGCGTTTAATATCGGGATTTCTACGGTTTGAACATGTGAGATTTGTATTAAAATGTGAAGAATTAAATGGGATTTCTACAGTATAAACGGGTAAAAAAAAGATATGTAGTAAAATCAGAAATTTTTAAAAGAGATTTCTACAGTTTGAATGGGTAAGTTGCATAGTTTGAGCGGGTGAGTTGCATGGTTTGAACGGGTGAGTTGCATTGTTTGAACGGATGAGTTGCATTGTTTGAATGGTTGAGTTGCACAGTTTAAACAGGGATTAATTTATTGATTGATTTATTGATTGATTTATTTATTTCAATTATTGGTTTTCTTTTTGATTTTTTTTTAGTATTATTATTTCTTATTCTCGTGTAATTTTACACGGGAAACCACTTGTCACTACATACTTATGTCGACCCGTCCAGTCTGTCTCTCTCTCTCTCTCTCTCTCTCTCTCTCTCTGTGGCGCTAAAATCAGTGATTGGTTGAAAAAGTGTCAAAATGTCCTGTGATTGGTTGAAAAATTTGAAAGTTGTGTCAAAATGTTTTGTGATTGGCTGATGGAGTTTGGGCAATGACATCATTATTACAAATGGCGCCCGATTTATGTTTTCAATCTAAAGAAATGTGCAAATTTGGTTTAAGACAAATACTTGATTAAAATGATTAAAACAGACATCAAAAGATAGCTCTTTTGATGCTTAACACTTTTATGCAATTTGTTTTTTACATTTGGATCAAAGAAAGCTGGTTTTTGGTTTTTGATTTCGTTTTTCCGTCGCGGCATGGCTTTTAGTTTTAGATTTTGCTGCCAGGTGTCGTGTTATTTAAATTTTCTCAAAATTTTCCGGAAAAAAAAATTGTTCAAAAATTGCGTAAGTAGACTCATTTTAACCGAAAGTTTACGCTGATCATCATGATGTTATTAGTTTTTTTAGTTTTTTTAAACTAGATAGGAAAATCTAATTTTCCGATCTCGAACATGTGAATGATCACTAATAGGCGTTTAATGTTGGGATTTCTACGGTTTGAACAAGTGAGATTTGTATTAAAATGTGAAGAATTAAATTGAATTTCTACAGTGTAAACAAATAAAAAAAAATTTGTAGGAAAATCAGAAATTTTGAACAGGTGAGTTTGTGACGTGAATAATTAGACAGGATAATATTAATTTAGCATAAGGTATATTATATTTATTAAAGTGGTCAACATGACCAAAACTTACAACTCTAAGATAGAAGATAGAGAAATATAAAAGGACTAGCAATTTTGAGTTAGGTTTAGACCTAACTTGGATGTTGTGCCATGTTACAACAATGATCTGACTTCGTATTAAATTGTAGCGATATGCAAATGAGCGGCGAGAATAGTGAAGTACCTAGTGAATAAGTGAAACAAGATGTTTTCTCAAAACATGACAAGTCATTTATTTATTCCAAAATGGAATAAGATAAGAAAACATGAATAAAGTTATACATTTGACAGGATATAATAGAATATTATATCTGTAGAAATAGGCCTAAGTAATTATATAATACTAATTTGACCACGTGGTCAACAAGCCTCGAATGTCCCTCCTATGTGGGGCATTCGGATTCTAACAATGTCAAATTAACTATTACAGTACTTATTAAAAGAATCCAAGGTTTGCAGATGTGCAATCGGGTTGCATCTCAGTTCGAGTTAAATGGTTTCATCACTTCAATCGGTCAATTATCGAATCTAAATCGAGGTAATCTGTAATAAATAAATAGCGGGATGGGATCATTCTGGGCTGAACACGAGCAGCCGTCAGTCCACGAGCTGACACCGAGACATGGGCTCAGTACAGGAAATGCACAAAACCACTGCCTATTAAGTAGAAGCAGTGGGGGAGAAGAGACAATAAAAGCATTAGTTTCTTCGACCACACAGGTAGCCAACATTCAGTCGACCGGGCATGACACGGGCACGCCGACTGACATGAGCAGTCCATCGGAACACAAGCCGATCCATCGGAACACGAGCCAATAAAGTATGACACGAGCATACAAGTGGGCACGGGCCACTACCTGGACCACGAGCCAAGCAAGGACAAAGGACAAACATAAAGGATGGACACAAAAGTATCAATGTATCCAATAAAACAAATAATAACAAAACATATCCGAAGATATAAAAGTGACATAGTCAAGTTGGGTATAAGAGTCATAAGGCATAAGAGAGAGATTAAGCTCTTGTCAGAGCTTATATACTCTTCTAATCTAC
This sequence comes from Strigamia maritima, assembly GCA_000239455.1. NCBI lineage: Eukaryota > Metazoa > Arthropoda > Chilopoda > Geophilomorpha > Linotaeniidae > Strigamia > Strigamia maritima. The sequence goes on along the minus strand of JH430765.1, from coordinate 16,837 downwards.
TGATTAGGGGATTAGTCGAATGGACTAATCACATGCAATCATGATTGCATTACATGACACCTGGTGTTCAGATGTCAACACATGATATTTAATCAGCGCCATCTGTCCACAGGTGTAAATATCATGTAATATCATGTCATATCACCTGGATTTAGGTGATTTTACTATCGGCAACTTATTTCAGTTGTCATGACATTTTAACAATTGATATTGTCGACATAAATGAAGAGTTTTCATTATATTATTGTTGCGATGCAGGGAAGCATCGCCAAATGTTGGTGTAAACATTATTTAATTTGTACACTCTTTATTCCGGGTAAAAATAAAAGATTACGGTTAATTTTGGGCCGTCATACGTCCCTCCTTAGAATGGTATTGTGTTTACAAAAAACTATTCTTCACTCTAAACTTTTTGATAAAGAATGTGGATCAATTGAATTGTTTCCAGAAGTTTTGGAGTTTTTCCAAATTGAGACAAGGACATAAATTTTTATTTTTATTTACAAGTCTTTATTAAGGTTGGCAATCCTGTGACATGGTTTTACTAAATAGTAAAACAAAAAATGAGTGTTAAGTAAAATTAATCCTTTGGATTAAAACCTTAGTTTTAATTAATCACTGTTTCGAACTACAGTGGTTGTTGCTGTCCCTTCTGTTCTGGTAGGAAATAGAGGGAATATCAAAGCTGTTGGTGGTGCAACTATCTGTAATTCTCCACCAATTGGCCACGTGGTAGGAACAGTTCGTTTGGAGGGCAGGGCCCCATAGGAAGGTAAACTCTCTGTATGGAATTTGGTGACAAATTCCAAATTATCTGGTCGTCCTGCCGCTTTCTCTTGTTTTACCTTATCCATAACCTCAAAGCTGGTCTGCATAGCAGCTTCATATAATGGGGGATGAACAGTATTTGTTGTTCCAATCTCGAATATCCACTGTTCGAAACGGTCTCTAAATCGGCCATTTACGCGCCTTAATGCTCCTTCCCATGTTCGGATTCGCATGAGGTAAGCGTCCTCGCATCCGTTGTTTAAAATAGTCCAACCGGTTGTTTGGATCTTTTTTATCACATCGAGGTACATGTCACACTTAGAAATACTATTTGATGTGCGGTTGAGATGTACAGGGCCAAATCTTGCATCAAGGTTTGTCTTTGCGTCTCCTGTGTATGAGGATCATGTGTTACTTCTGGGTAACACGCAGAAATTCGGAAATGAGAAGCTAGCCACTTTTCCTCAGTTTCCTGTTTGGTTTGGATCAGTTGAAGTTCGGTACTCGATCCAGGATTTTCCAGTGAGCTACTGGAATTTTGAATTTCATATTCATTCGAACAATCTTCAATGAGTTGAGCCACGTTGGCTCGGATGGCTGGGGATGGGCGATTTGCATCCCCTTCGATGTTTCGAATTTTGGAATCATCTAATTGCTTGCATATTGAGCAAACAGACCAGCGCTTCTGTCCATCTTTTACTCCACTTGGAGCTAAAATGGTGTCGATTCCTGGTGCCCAGGTAATTGATTTCACTACGTAACCTTTTCCACAGCAGTTTACGCAACGAATTGCATGCTGTCCGCCAGCAACATCAGAAATCCACTTAATGCCCATGCATAGTTGACACTGAGCATGGGTTTCCATGTTAAATGGATATGGTTGGGAACCATGATTTCGGATGTCATCTTGACATTGGATTCGGCGCTGTTTTGATGCTTTTACTTGTGAAGTCATTTTTGCCGGTTTTCTGGAAGTTCGACTTCCCTCCGGGGGTTGGTTTTCCTTTTTCTTTCGTTTTGGAGATTTTCCCTGGTTCCTTGAATCAGGTTGTTCATCCCAATCGAATCGTTCGTTTTGTCGAGGTCTCTTAGGGTTTCGGCCGCCCCGATTGTTGGATGGATAATTCTTCATGATAGAAGGTGGAAAATCGGATTTTTATATTTGATAGTTTTGGTTAAGCACGAGTTGCTATTGACTATCAAATTTGAGATATGAAAGTAATCATAACTCTACATAATAACTCTATAACTCTATATAATAGGATAGAAGTCGTACAGAAAACGTGCCTGTACCAGTCCGATTGGTTCTTATGCATTCAATTGTTTGAACGTCTATACGTTTTTGTTGCACAAGTGTTGATTCTTGTAAGTTAAACGTATTATTTGTTTGTTGAAATTGAAATTTATTGATTCTTTTATTTGTCTCATTGTTTATTTATCCATTATATTTTATTAATAAAACTTGTGAAGTTTATTTTCAATAAAATTGTGATACTGAATTTTAATGATAGTTTGGGATTTAATCATTTTGATTTTTTCCAATCCCATGTGTATTTATTCTACTGGTCGTACAAATAGAATGTTTTACCAGGTTTGTTTAATATGGTTGTGTACTAATTTCTTTTGAATTTCTTTAATGGATGTTATTTCCAAAAAATGGTGTTTCCAATGAATATAGTACAGTCATCATATTTTTTGTTAGGGACTCTAGTCTTTGGCGCTTTGCTGGTTGAGTTTTCTCAACATCAGAGTCTTTTTTCAGCTATAACTTTCTTAGTTCGCTGGGTTGGGGGAACTATACTAGTGGAAGTGTTGACCTCTCTGTCAAGCACCACTGGTGTAGTTATTGGTTCAATTACAGGATTAGTTTCAACTAGAATTGTTTCATCCAACCAAGAAGGGGTTTCATTAGCTTGGTGAGTAGCTACTTCTTGTCCTTCTTCTCATTGTTCAATGGGGTAATTTGGAATGTAGGATACCAAATCTTTAATATTGATTGAATTCTCAATCTCACCATTTTTGAGCTTTTCCCGACAGAAAGCATTTCCACCGTGAACATGGATTATTCTTTATGATCCATCTCTTTTCTTATCGAAGCCAGCATGATATTTATCATCAGCTTTGGATAAGTTATGGGTTTTTTCCAGACCAAGTCATTTAGCTCAAAATTGCAAACTGTATACTTTTTATTATGTATGTCACGGTGACGCTTATAATTCTTTTGTATTTGCAAATGCATTGATTGATGGGCTCTTTTGATTGTATCTATTAGTTTAGTTACAAATTGTTCGGGATTGTTTTTGTCAAACCTCCCGGCAAAGCCTATCAATAGAGGATCCCATGGTAGTAGAATAATTCTTCCTGTATTTAAAAACAGGGGTGTATGTCCAGTGGCTTCTGAGAGTGCAGTTCTACTCGCAAAATCAAAGACATGGATATATTGGGGCCAATTTGCATGAACATCAGTAAAAATGGCAATCAGCATTTTTAGATCTCTATTGGCCTGCTCAGTTGGATTAGCTTGAGGGTGGTATGGGCTAATTAAAGTCCATGTAAAGTTCTGTCGTTCACAAAACTTTGCATACACCTTGCTAATAAACTGAGGTCCATTGTCACTCAAAATCTTTTTAGGATTTCCATGTCGACAAGAGACTTCATGTACCTTTGGTTCATGTACCATGGTTTCCCATGGTGCTGTCATGTTATGAGGAGTATACTCTTCTGCTGTTGGTTTTTTCTGCACTGGCTTATACTGCTGGCAGTGCTGGCAACCTCTGACATATTTTCTCACTTCTTTGCTCAATACTTTCCAGTGATAAAGCAAACGCGTGCGATGAGCAGTTTTGGAAATACTAAAATGACTTGACATGGGATGTCCATGACAAGCAAATAACACTCTGCGTCTTAAAGATAGTAGTATGACTGCTTTAAAGCCATTTCCTGTTTCCTCTATTTCCTCATCATTGGTGGAAAAGAAGAATACAAGCATTTCTCTATCTAAAGAGTATTTTTGTACAAGATTCTTAAACTCTTTAGGTTCTTTGGAATGATTCCAAATTTAATATATTGTATAATTTCACTGCAATATGGATCTGCATTCTGTGGAGAAATTATTTCTTCTCTTATTGGAGGTACTTCTTTTAAAGTCTCTGTTAGAGCACTAAATAGAGTTTGGTGTCTATTTAAGAAATTTTCCTCCTTTTCTAACTTTCTTTTCTCTTTATTAGAGAGATTTGTGAAGTTGGAAATTGGTTTTATTCTAGTAAAGGCACTGAATAGTGATAGCAGTGTCTCTGCTATCTCCTCCCTCCTTGAATCGGTTGCATCTAAGAATTGGATGTCAACTGAGTACAAATGTTCTGTAACAATGGTTTTCATTGTTGTATCCCATGATTTATTCCACTGGGGCCAGAATTGTCTTATGTCTACATCTTCTACATGATCTGTTTCAAGGATAGTAGACGCTGGAAGGGGAGCTCTGGATAGGGCATCGGCAATTTGATTATATTTACCCTGTATGTATTCAATTTTGAATGGGCCACATTGTACATTGTAACCTGACTGCCTATCGGGCAAATCTGCCAGACGGTTCTGGAGTGCTCATAAGCCACTTCAGAGCTTGTGCATCGGATTCTAATGTGAATGTGGTATATTCCACAAAGGGTCTGAATTTCTCTACAGCTCAGATAACTGCTAGACATTCTAGCTCTGGGGTGGAGTATCTAACTTCAGCACCTCTTAGTACTCTACTTGCAAAGAAGACAGGTCAGAGAATGGTTTTTCTATTTTTTTCTGACTCTTGCATGAGTACAGCGCCTAACATGTGAGGCGTCAGTTTGTATAGTAAATGGTTTTCTAAAATCTGGTCTAAATAATTCCGGATTTCTTAACAGCTTCCTTTTAAGAGTTTTAAATGCTATCTCAGCCTCATGTGTCCATTTAAACTCAGGAGCTGTACTAACCATTTTGCCTTTGATGAACTTTCGACCTTTAGTTAATTCAGACATAGGTCTTGCAATAGTAGTATAGTTCTTAACGAATTTCCTTAGAAATCCAGTCAGTCCAAGAAATCTTTGCACAGATTTAACACAGTCTGGTTGTGGAAAATCTCTAACTGCAATTAGTTTCTCTGGGCCACATTGGGTTCCAGAAGAATTTGATCTCTGTTCGGCCCATTTTCATTTGGATTTACTTATGGTAAGTCCTGCTTTCTGGATTTTGTCTAAGATGTCTCTAACATGTTCAATATGTTCTTCCCATGTGTTGGAGAAGATGATGACATCATCTAAATATACATGAGCATATTGATAGAGAGCTTCTACTATGTCTTCCATTAATCTTTGGAAAGTAGCTGGGGCATTACACAGGCCAAATGGCATGCGTATGAACTCATATTTATCTTTATGAGTATGAAATGCAGTCATAGGTGCACTTTCCTCATCCATTTCTACTTGGTAATAACCCTTGACCAAGTCAATACTGGTGAAGTATTTGGCTCCTCCTAAATGCAGTAGCATCATATGGAAGTCTGGCATAGCCACAGTGTCTAGTTCAGTCATGGCATTGAGCCATCTGTAGTCATTACACTGTCGGTAAGTTCCGTCTGGTTTGGCTACAATCAAAGGGTAACTCACAAATGGACCAGTAGAACGTCTAATAAGGTCTAAAGCTTCAAGTTCTTCTACCAATTTGATGATAATGGCCTTTTTAGTAGAATTACTCATCCTGTAAGGACATTTCTTTGGTTCACCTTTGAGGGTTATTTTATGTTTTATCAGTGTAGTACAACCAGGTTTGTCTGTAAATACACTTTTAAAACTTTCTAGTAACAGTTTGTACAGTTCTCACTGCTCTGCTGTGCAGTTGCAGCCTTCCACTAGCTTATCAGTCCATTCCAAATTTTGAGCAATCTCAGCAGTTGGTTCCTGGTTTAACTCCATAGTTTCATCTTCTTTATCAAGAGGATGATTGATTTGCGTGTGGTTTGCAAACTTGGTCGGACGTTTGGGTTCCAAAAGAGTTGGTTTTATGTTGTCCATATTTTCATAGGGGATTTTTAAGTTAGGAAAATTGTCGCAACAACATATTTGCTCTTTTGGTTTCAAGTAAAGTCCTGTCTTTCTCATAAAGTTATGTCCGATCACTACATGAGTAATGTCTTTTTTAAGAACAATGAAGGAGAAAAGAGTCACTGTCTCTCCCCATTTTATATGGAGTTTAATTTTTCCTAATGGGCGATGGTCTATACCAGCTGCTGATATATTCATACGAGTTTGAAGGGATTTTATATAACACTCTTTTAATTTCAAGAATGGGAGTGCTTGCACTCTAATAAAACAACTCATAGCACAAGTATCCATTAGGTCTATGGTTTTCACATTATCTAAGTTGATTTTAATGTGAGCATAGTTATGTGGTTTCTTGTCATCTAAGACATAAAACCGATGTCGCATTTGTTGGAGGAGTTCCTCCTGTGCGATTGGAAATGAGTATGAGAGGAATGGATTGTCTTCTGATCGACTCAATGCCATGTCCATTTCTGTTTGATGCTCTTTATCATCAATCAGTTGGAGGGGTTCGGGCTGGACGATATCGACCCCGTGATCGTGTTTTTTAGAGCCGTACAGTCTTTAAGACTGTGCACAGTTTGAGCACAAAAGGGACATGTCTGTAATCGAGTCATGACTCCTTGGAGCAAGGTACGCAGATCATCGTTCTCTTTAACCTTTTTATGGGTTTCGTCATTATTAGAGGGATTACTCCTTTTTTTATTAATATGACTCCCATTTTTAGGTTTGTGAGGGCATTGGTTCCGGTAATGCTCGGTTGAACCACAACCATAACAAGATCCAGCTTTGAATCGCTCTTTTATCTTGTTTTCACTAGCTTTGTTCTCACTTAAAGCATTAAAATATGCCTTTTCAGCAGGTTGTAATTGAGATTCTGCTGATTCCTCCTCATTTTCAGTGTCAGTTTGATCAACTGTCACTTTAAGTTGTTTCTTATTTTTAGAGAAGTTATTTTCTCTATTCTTAGGAGGGTGAGTATCTTTATTTCTATTTTTATCAAAGGGGTTTTCAGACGGAGTTGTAACTCCTAGTTCTGATGGTGGAGCATTAAAATATCTTCTGTCCTTTGTTAGTACAGAATAAAGTTTACTTATACCTAATTCAATGGGTTTGTATGGAGCTAGGAGAGTTCTCATGTATTTTGTGGACATAGACCACAATAGTCCCGCAGCTCCAAACTCATTGTAGTGGGTTTGGCGACATCAAAGTCCATAAAATCTTTCAACATATTCGAAAGTAGTTTCACCATGTTTGGGACAAGTTGCACTTAATTTATCACTCATTTGGGTTTCTGATAATGCAAAGCGACCTTTGAATAAAGATTCAAATTTTTCCCAAGTATCCATTTGTGATAGATTATCTCTATACCCCAATGCGACTACATCTGTTAGATGTAATGGTACACATTTTTTAAGGGCGCCACCTAAAGTATCATTGATGGCTAGAGCAGCACCTTTTACTGCTTCTAAGAAGGCAAAAAGATCATCATCAGTATCACAGCAAGAAAAAGATTTGATTACATTTGCTTTGTAATTCATGCTTTTCAGGGTGTTTGCAGTACTTGCATTCGATGTTCTTGGAGAGGTGTGCCCTGAATTGAAATTATTTCCAAAATTGTCTTGGAAGAATTTCAATTGAAATTATTTCCAAAATTGTCTTGGAAAAATTTCAATTGAAATTATTTCCAAAATTATCTTGGAAGAATTTCAATTGTTCCGGACTAAATGGAATATTTCCATTCGTATTATGGAAATTGTTTCCATTTTGGGTGTTATTTCCATTAAAGTTTGGAAAATTGTTTGCATTTGGGATATTGTTTCCTCCATTATGGAAGTAATTCCCATTGCCAGAGTGATTATTTCCACTAGTTGGTGGATTATTAATTCCACTGCTATTTTGGAAGTTGTTATTTCCATAGGGACCATCATTTGTTTGGAAGTGGTCATTTCCTCCACTCTCTCCATTTGAAATTTGGAAATTATTTCCAGATTGCAAATTTTGTTGGTTTCCCAGATGTTGTATTTGCATTTGTTTGCAAATTTGAGTTTGGTCGAGAAATTGGGTTATTACCAATTTGACCATTTGAACCACTATTATTTCGAAGGGAACTCGAAATGCTAAGGTTTAATGGTGCACAATTACCATTAGTAATAACAGGATTATTTATCCTGTTTGGAGAATTGGGTGAATTCCCAATATTTCTTGGAACCGAATTTATAACAGGTGTAATTCCTGTTTGCATATTATTTTCTAAATTCATAAGGGGATCCGTAATAGTGGGTCCCGTGGGGTTATTTAGGGCAATAGGTTGTTGAATTGGCGTAGAAGCACGCTGATTTGAACCAATTGTTGCTATCGGTTGGGCCACTGGGTCGGAAAATAAGAATTCCGCGCTTGAGATTATATCTTTGGCAATTTGTAGTTGCTCTAATAAATCTTTTTCTCGGGCTTCTGATTCTAGTCTATTTTGTTGCAAACGTTCTTCTAATAACTGGCGTTCGGTTGCTTTGGAATTTTCCAGTTGATCTCTATGGTTAGTCAATAGATCAGGTAAATATGCTAAGAAATCTTGTTTGCTAGCGAATCGAGTTTCTGCTATATTCAATTGACAACATATTTGGCGCCAATTAGCATCAGCCGTATCTACATAGTCTCAGCCATTTCCAGTAGTATTGGAAACTTGGGATTCATCAGTCCATTGACTGGAATCATTCATTTGATTATTTGCAATATTTAGATCTAAGGTATGACTACCATTCAGATCATTTGCAGTTTGAATGTTATTTTCTGTAGACATTTTTTATTGTTTGATTTAATCTTCTTAAATCACTAAAATGTAGGTACAGAATAATTTATTTATTTGAACACAAATTTAGGACTGACGTAAATACGGCAATCAATTGTTTTAACTGAGATTCAGTTAATTTTTTGTCGACAATGAAGCTTTTCACTGTTGAAAACGGATCGAAATATACGTGGCATACGTGGGAAATCTCGAGGTTGGAATGACTTATCGTTTCAGTCTTTCCTCTAGCGTGGTACGTTTCTGGGGGTTTTATCAGAATCTGATTGGCCAATACGCGTAAAACGATGTTTAAACGTATAGGAAATACGTAATGCGAATGACGTCACGAGAATTTTGATTCGTTTTAATGAATTTTTCCACTATTTCAATAAATATTCGAAACTTGATTTATTTATTTTTTGTCAAAATAAACTTTTTTGTGAATTTTGTCCATTTTATAGATTTTTTGCACCAATAAAAATTTTATAACTTAAATTTAAGTCTAATATTATTTACTATATTGGATTTCCAATATGTTTTTAGCTTGAGTAATCATTTGTATCCCTCTTTAGTTTTGAAAGTTTTCAAAACAGAGAAATTTCTATGTTTCTAAAAGGAACTTCGCTGCCATACTCGGTTGCTTAGCAACTTATTGTTGGGGCAAAAATAAGTTTAGAGCGTCTATGCACTCCCTCCTTATTACGCTATGTTCTCTTAGGAATTACGACCCTCGCTAGTAGTAATACGACCCTTTGTTTACATTTCTGAGTTCATTCATGGATTTTAATGGTGTGGCTCACAGTAAAAGAGTGCTCTCTTTTTGCCATTATCATGAATTTTGATTCTCAATTTGGTGAAATGATTTATTTATTTCAACATTTGGAATGGTATTTTATTCTTAGTTTGATAATACAAATATCTTTTATTTTTTAATAAAAATGTATATTTTAATTGAATTTTGAATAAATTGTATTGTTGGTGATTTTCTAATGTCGGTCGCGATCATGATTTGGTTTCCATGGTGATGGAGTTTGTATACGATGTTGCGATTAATAGAAGAATTACCACCTATGAAATAAATAATTTTATCTTTTTTTAAATGCAATTTCGAATTCTGGTCTGGCTTTTTAGGCAACGTTCGAACAATTGGACATCAGAATCGATTAATCGATAACATTTTCTCAAATTCTTTATTTAATCATTTGTAAATAAATGTAATTCATTTGAATTTTTTATCTGTGTTCTTTTTATCAGTTGGTTTTTGTGAATCCAGTTTTTACATATTTTGGTTTTATCCAAAATATAACTTTTTTGTAAAATTAATGGTTTAATTTTTAGTTCTGGTTTTTATATCACATGTTTGAACTAATAAGATCTTTTTTGGATCTTTAGAGAACACATACAAATGTTTAGAAATTCTCGACTTTCAGTTTAGGCCCGAAGTAAGTTAGGCCCAAGTTTGGACTTTTTACTTCGTGCCGTATATTTGATTGTTATCAAATTTTCTTTATCGTGACATATATGCGGTTTATTAGGTTTAAACCTAATGTAGGATACAATAAAGGTTGGTTTTTATTCTTTTAATTCAAAAGACCAAGATTAATTTGCATCATTTCATGATTTGGAGAATTTCTTCTCTCCACATGGTGATATGCAAATTTTAGCGATTTTTACCAAATAAACTAATAAACTTCTTTATTAATTCAATACACTTATAGTTTACATAAATAAATACTTAATTTACTTATTCTTTACGTATAAATTTGGCAAAATTCGATCTTAAAAACCGCGATATGGAAATTTCGATCTTCATGTGGTTTTGATCGATTTTTTTAGCAGTTTTTTTGTTAAAATTGTTTTATTTCTAAGAAGTTCTTTATATTTAGAAAACAAAATACGTAGAATACGATGAGAGAGTGTAGATTTTACACAATTTCACAGTATTATTTCTTATTCCCGTGTAATTTTACACGGGAACCACTTGTCACTAGATACTAATGCCGACCCGTCAGTCTGTCTCTCTCTCTCTCTGTGCCGCTAAAATCAGTGATTGGTTGAAAAAGTATGTCAAAATGTCTTGTGATTGATTGGAAAATTTGACAGTTTTGTCAAAATGTTTTGTGATTGGCTGATGGAGTTTGGGCAATGACATCATTATTGCAAATGGCACCCGATTTGTGTTTTCAATCTAAAAAAATCGGCAAATTTGGTTTGAGCCAAATTCTTAATTAAGATGATTAAAACAGACATCAAAAGATAGTTCTTTTGATGCTAAACACTTTTATGCAGTTTGTTTTTAACATTTGGATCAAACAAAGCTGTGTTTTGATTTCGTTTTCCCCGTCGCGACATGGCTTTTAGTTTTAGATTTCGTCGCCAGGTGGGAGAGAAAACTTCCAAACCCAGCCTCCTCGTGGCCTCCTCTGGGTTCTCTGCTGCAGCACTTTGTTTTTCCGCTGCAGTAGTGCTAATGGGTCTTCTGGTTATCTATCTATCCTTTTATTTTTTGCTCCTCTTTCTCTTCTGGGGCTTTTGTCTTTGTTATTGACCAATTCTTTGATAATGTAAGACTGCATTCCATTCTGCAATGGAATGCATGATTGCAGTGATTAT
>JH430764.1:4473-20900 GCA_000239455.1 Strigamia maritima | reverse complement strand
AGATCGAGTGGCCAGTGGGCAAGATAGCCGGACTACGGTCGACAGGACCTTCATGCCCGTAATATACTAGGTAGCTTCGAAGACGCAGCACAGGACCTGGCCGACCCGTGAGTAAAGTAATGTCTGTGTTATCTTTTCTCCTCTTTCATGGCCCGGGGCCCCTTTGTGAAATAACGCGTCGTGCAAGACGCGGATTTGCGGCATCATGTTTGATGGCGCACATAAGGTTCACTAGGTGAAATTCGGGCATACAGATCACCGAGTGATCCGTAACCCTTTTGACACCTAAACCGCCGTGTGATTGGAATGGTTTAACCATTGGCGGGAATCAATTTGCACCTCTTTTCTTGGGTCAAGATTTAATGTCTTGGTGACAACATGTGTTGGTCTAAAGTTTAGATCAACTCATGTTAGCTTTGTGACGACCATATTGCAAAGTCAACGCTGATATTCAGATCGCTAGGACTAATTTCTCCAACGTGCTTGCCAAACCACGTGGTAGATCGGAAACAATGAAATAAACTTTGTCGTAAGATATTTATTCAAGTGTAACAATAAAAGTAATTTAAACCTGAATTTAAGTGTTAATATATTTTAATCTGAACTCATTGCGACTTTGTCTCGGTACTATATGCATTTTAGGCGGTAGTATCGTGTTAAAGTTGCGACTGGAATCGATATATCGGACGATATATCGATGGCCGAGTCACCCCGTCACAACTGAAACTTTGTAGATTTTTGAAATAGGTAAAAAAAAATTTAAAAAGGTTGAAGACCGAAGATTTAAGTATAAATTATGTTTAGAAACTGAAAAAACTACATAATGTATTATTTTTTTAAAAAATTGAATGTGGTATTTTATACTTACATCAGTGATATCATGGATACTATGACAAGGAAACAGAACAGCAAACGGATGAGTGTGATTTTCATCATTTTCAGTCAAGTTGATTGAATGTAAGTTGAGGATGGAAATATTGGGTGTATATATATATATATATTCATTGTAATTTAAGTCTTCAGTTAATTGCTAATAAAAGTTTTCAATAACAAAATAATAAATTAAAATTAATATTCTTTTACAATACTCGGTGATTATATGAAGTGAGGCTAATTAGAAAAGATTATATTATAGCTTTGATGAATAATATTTGTACAAATGGTATATAGTGGAACTGCACTTTTTCTCTTAACCCTTTCAGGCCTAAATTTAAAATAATTAGATAAAAAATATTATTTTTTAAAAAACATACCTTCTATTAACACAAATGCTCTGAAAAGGATAAAATAATTTTTTTTCTCTAAAATGTTATGAAAAGAAGAAAATAATTTTTTTTTAATTTTTTTTTATTTTGGGAAAAAAAGGTTTGTGGCATTGCAAGACTTTGATTAAAAAATGCTACATACTTTATTTTCCCAAAATATTTAAAAAAAAAATTTTGAAAAAAAAATTCTTTTCTCCTTTTCAGAACATTTTGGGAGAAAAAAATTATTTTCTCCTTTTTAGAGCATTTTGGAGAAAAAAAATTATTTTATCCTTTTCAGAGAATTTTTGAAAAAAAAAAATTATTTTCTTCTTTTCAGAGCATTTGTGTTAATAGAAGGTATGTTTTTTAAAAAATAATATTTTTTATCTAATTATTTTTGCTGTTTTAGATTTGAAACTAAGAAAAAAACTAAAACTAAAAACCAACTAACATACTTTTTGTTGAAAACACATTCAAATTCTTCTACAACAGTTTTTAAAATTTGACATTTATTCGAATACGCCGACCCCTGGGGCTTCTGTACAAACCACGCGTATTTCACCATCATGACACCATGCGGCCAAAACATTCGATCGCAATTTAAAGTACTTTAGGACAACTTTGAAGAAAAAAATATAGCGGTTTTAATCAACTGGAAAAGGGCTTTCTTTTCATGTAAATAACATGGCATATAGTGCAACTTTATTTTTTGAAGTGGAATTTTGGCAAAAACACAATTTGGGCGCCATTTGCAATCATCATAATATAATTTGTCGTTGGTGTCCGAAGCCTTTAGCAATATTTGCAACCGACGGCAGATGGCGCACTGGTTTTTAAACAGCATTCAACGGGATTGGCTGTTGTAATAATCTCGGACACATGTTTAACAGGGGAATCCACACGGGACCCCAAGGGATCCCACGGGATTGGTGATCCAGTATATTTAACAGGATAGGATTTGATTGGAATCCACGGATGATTTTATGGGTTAAACGGGAATCCACGAGTGATTTTATGGGTTAAACGGGATTTCACGGGTCATTCTTGACGGAATTTTGGTGATTTAACGGGATTTTAGTGACTTTTACGTGATTAAAATTAATATTCTTTTACAATACTCACTTAGTTGCTCATTAAAGCATTTCAGTGATTATATGAAGTGAGCCTAATTAGAGAAGATTATATTATAGCTTTGATGAATAATATTTGTACAAATGGTATAGTAGAAATGCACTTTTTCTCTTAACCCTTTTAGCTTTAAAAAATAATAAATTACTTGAATATATAATCATATTTTGGGCCAAAACCAAGAAATAACACCGAAATATTGGAGTTTAAGTGAACTTGTGACAATCCTTTCTCCGAGGGCGCTGTCTAGTGACAGTGACCACGAGGAGAGGGCATTTACACACAAAATCTAGCCGAGATAAAGTGCGCACAAAACATGAGAAAATTGCAGTAAAACATAAAAAGAAAAGGGAGACCTGATTCTCAAATCATGACAATATTTAATAATAGCATTAAAACATATAGTAACAAATATACCGAGGAACATGGATAAATAATAAAACTTAATACAAACATTAGGGCTGACTTATACAATATACTAATTAATATAAAGATTAGAGGCGGATTATATAATGTAATAATTAATATAACTATACGAGATTTCTGGTTTCTGTTCCTGGCATCCTAAGTGGTTCTAAAGGGAGTGGGAATCCATCAATCCGTCTTACGGTTGACTTTCTTTGTCGTCACAAGGTTTGGGCTGACCATGTCATGTCACACGGTTCCCAGACAGACAACAACCGGGGGTACGGTGAGTTCACTGTATCACTTGATAACGAGACATAACGATACCAGAGAATGAACGCAGATGAGTGTTACTTGGCGATAAGCATCGCCTGAGTCGAAGATCGACATTCCGCATCGTAACATACGTTCAGGAATCATTATTACAACCGAATATAGAGTGCTCAATAACTGTCTGTCCCACTAAGACCACTCACCGATGTGTCATTATATATGCTTAGGTTGAAATGTATATTCGCGATACATAGGCTTTCGTGACATAAATGCCACGGCTTCTACGGTCTTTACGGTTTTGCAACAGCCGACTCATAACAACAAAGCTTATTGTACCACATAAATGCAAGTAACGGTCAGCAACATATAAATATATCTTTAAGTAAACTTTAGGGGCTCTGGAACTGAGCTCTGCAAGCGCTTATATAGTAGACACTCCAAGGGGAGTCGGACAGGGGTTCAATGGGATATTAGTACGACTCACAGGGGCAGTCACTATTTGACAACAGGTGACTCGGTGGGACGTTGGACCAATCGGGACAACTTCCCACTGGACTCAAGTGAGTCGTTCACCTGCCTAGGGTTAGAGGTTATTACTACGTCAAAGAAATGGGCCACAGGTGTGATCAATTTCACAAAGTAGAGTAATTATCGTGGTCAACTGACCATGGCAAATACTTATTACAGGATAACTTCCCACGTTAGAATAATAATATGAAATATTATTATTCCTCATAATTCATAAAATAAAGGCGCGGGGTAAGTGGGTCGAATTGCGGTGGGTCGAATTTCATTTTCGACCCACAGCATTTCGACCCACTTCTAATTCGACCCACTTATTTTTTTGAATTTACAAAACTTTAATTTTCGACCTTAGGCATATTTTATTCGTGAAATTTTAAAACTTGAAATAAAAACTCACTATTACCGGAATGTATCAGAAAATCTGCTTTGCGCCTGCGGCGTCTGATTTATATACATCCTCATCGGATGTGGTTACCAATCAAGTGAGGCCAACCAACCATTTGCATGTCGACCATTCATGTTTCATTTTCAACCTTAGGCATGAAAAAAATTTTAAAAATTTATATTTCGACCCACGGCAACCATTCGACCCACGGCATCACTAAAACAAGAAGTGGGTCGAAAATGAAAATTTCATTTTTGACCCACGGCAATTCGACCCACTTAGTATTCACCAAAATAAACACGCTTATGAAATATTTACTGATAAAATTATATTATAACTAATCATAAAACCAGAGATAGGTTGTATAAATAGTTATTATTTGAATATGGCGCTGACCACCTAGTGATAGAATAGTAAGGTGATTTCCGGGATTCGACCATCCCAAACTTCAGTAAGAAAGTAAGAAAATTTTAAATTTTAAATTTTATGAATTGTCATTAGGGGTCACATGATCCTAATATAAGGATAAAAGGAGATGCTGGATACCCAAGTCACATGCCAGTTAAAATCAGGCTGAATAAGATCCACAGGCTTGACGAATTTATCAGTTAGTTTTATTTGGCATATAGTACCATAAAGTAACACCACGGTGCTGCCGTCTGGTAAGCCATGTATGAGTTATTGTGAATTGTCTTATTATTACTGTATATTGGTGTCTGTATATATATAACTGTCTGTCCCACTAAGACCACTCACCGATATGTCATTATATTTGCTTAGGCTGAAATGTATATGCGCGGTACATGGGTTTTCGTGACATAAATGCCACGGCTACTACGGTCTTTACGGTTCTTCCCCAGCCGGCATGTAACCGCAAAGCTTATTGTACCACATAAATGCAAGTAACTGTCAGTATAATGTAAATATATCTTTAAGCGAACTTTAGGGGCACTGAAACAGACCTCTGCAAGCTCTTATGTAGTGGGCGCTTCATAGGAAGCTGAGTAGTATTTCTTTTTGCTACATGTAGCGCTACGTAGCGCTACGGTGGCAAAATCATATTTCTTAATAGAGCGCTTTTTTGCGTAGCGGCAACCTGCCGCATTTCTTTTTAGGGCGCTCTGCAAGCACTCGGCGTGCGCTCGCTACTTCTTTTCGAGACGTAGCGCTCTGTAGCGCACCGTAGCGCTATGCTTTGCCACGTGATCAGCGTCATACTAGAATGGCGATCACCAAAATAACATGGCAATTACCAAGGTAAAACATGGCGGTTACCATATTTATAAATTGAAAATAATAATAAATAATAAATAATAATAATAAAATGCCTGTGGAATTATTTTGGAATGATTTTGGAATCATTTGTGGAATGTGATTTAAAAAAATTTAATTTGTTTATTTTTTTTAACAGAGAGTCATACAAATTAATAATAATCTGTCCGACTCCTAATGTTAATTGCCTTCCAATTTTTAAATTTCTTAATAAATAATTGTAATTATAATTAAAAAAGAATACTAAATGTTGTTTACAGAAAATAAATAATTTATTCAATGTGTTTAATTGCAATCCACTCACAAAGCACATGGATGTCAAAATCCTCCATTTTTGTAGCACTACAGTTGCCAAATCGTATTCCACAATACTGAGGAATACGGCACTACGGTGTTGACACTTCCTGTATTAGGTGACGTCACGTAGCGCTACTAGGTAGCGCTACATGTAGCAAAAAGAAATACTAGGCTGGACTGTGTCGAATGAGGCTGTCACTATACAAGTAGGGATAACCCACAGAGTTGGACCAATCGGGACAAGTTCCTGTAAAACTCAAGTGAGTTTTCACCTGACCAGGGTCAGGGGTCATCGCTACGTACACAAAGAAGAGTAATTATTGTAGTTAAATTACTACAACAACCACTTCTAAATGATAACTTCCAATGTGAAAACAATATTATAAAATATTATTATTCCTCATAATTCATAACATAAGCACACATGAAATATTTACTAATCAAAACTTACATAATTAACCATTAAACCAGAGGTAGGTTAAATAACTAATTAATATTGAATATGGCGCGACGGGATAGTCAGCGCCATCTAGGGACAGAATAATAAGATATTTCTGGGATTCGACCGTCACAAGAGGATGAGGCTTCTGTACTGGCAAGTTGAACAGGCCTGAATTTGCTTTAAGTTTATTTTTGTTTAAAATGGGTAGTTTTTGGCAATGGCAAAGCGAGCGGCGACTGGTGGTACCGTAGATAACTAATCAAGTATGGTACTGATAAAAAATAATTAATTTAATTGTTTTAAGTTTATTTCACCATTTTGAATGATCAAACATGAAGGTTTAAGAATATTTTATGTACAAGAATAAACAAAATTATTTGATGACGTCATTACCTCGCTCTATCTTCTCATTCTCGCACAGCATGCCGTGCATTTTTACATAGAAATTCTGCTACAATATATTTATTGAAAATGATAATATTTTAATTTTGATGAATTTAACCACAAAAATAAAAATAAAAAGTAATTAACGCAGTAATCGAGATTTTGTTGAGCGGGTGCGAGAGTAGGCCGCGCATGCGCAAGCACAACTCACATTGCTCGCAACTGAGAAAGAAGTCTTGTTTTCGCTTTTCTATTTGTCAAACATTTTCCTCTTTCATTTCGAAATGAATCTGCATCATACTGTCTTTTCCTATCAATTTGTATAAGGTTGGGAATTGCTTGTTCTCATTTTTAATTCTCGTTTTGACCGTTTTTTCAAGATGGCGGATAACAAAGAACAAAGGAAACTTGAATGTGCGAGTGTAAAATTCGACTCTACTTTCTCGTGGTCACTCCTGGCTAATTTGTGTCACAAATTCAACCAAAAGAGAGCTCTGGTCTATATATTTTTATCAGAAGTCGGTACTATTTGTGTACGACTGCATTCTATTAATATTAGCATTTTACTAGTATGTGATGTTGGTATTGTAGGACTACTTTCGAAATATATGAATGTAGCATTTGCCAAGTACATTTGCAGACTCTTTTACAATGAATTTCCATTTGGCAAATTTATAGTAACATGGAATTGCTTCAATTTTTGTGCTTTTTTTTCCTTCTTTTTTTCCTCCCTCATTACTAATGAAATTTTGTTTCTAAAATAAAAAAAAAATTTTTAATTATTTTTTTATTTTTTTTTTTTGGTGTAGAAATTTTTGCTTCTCTCTCTGTCTCTCATGCGATAAAAATAGTTTTCGAGGTGAATAGAATATAGTAATTGTGATTGGGGCGGTTTGCACAGCCCTTACTTGGGGGAATAAGAGGGCTGCGCTGGACGCCTTCGTCATGTGAAATAGCAGAGACGACGCTCTTGGAGGCGGGGCCCAGAGAACTGGGAACCCGGACTTCATCGAGAATACCAGGAAGTTGAGAGAGCTTGGCCAATGCATGTCTGCACTCGTTGCTGGCTCTGTACTCTGTCTTTACCTGCCTTCCCCTACTTCCGGTCTGACCGGAAGTGGTCATGTCAGCCCAGTCCATTAGGGGGACATGACGCGGGCCGTTGCCGTGCGCTTGGGTAGTGACACGATCACATGATTATGTGAAAAATATGAAGTTTAAGCCTTCTCTATAACAACTTACAAATAAATAGATGTGGTTGGTATCTATAGGGACAAGGAATCAAAACTCATGGCATGTTTCTCACATTTATTCTATTTACTGTATTTTTTATGTTAAAATTATTGAGTATACATTCTGTCTAGAAGATTCGGAATATTCTAGACTAGACTATTCTATTCTAGATATTTGGAATATTTTCTATCTGTCTTTTCTTCTCTTTTTTTCTCCTCTCTCCCTTCTGTGACTTTTGTCTTTGTGTTTTTGACCAATTCTTTGATACTGTAAGACTGCATTCCGTTTTGCAATGGAATGTATGAATTTAGTGTTTATCAGTGGTCAAATGTGTTTGTCTGTTTCAGATTTCTATTGGTCAGATTTAATATGTCGGTTTCAGTATGTCAGAGTTAAGACGTGTATGGCCTAAGTCGTCACTTGAGTCTATAAACACAATTCTCTCTCTCTCTCTTCCTTTCTGTGGCTTTTGTCTTTGTGTTGTTGACCAATTCTTTGATTTGTAAGACTGCAATGAAATGTACGAATGTAATGTTATCAATGGTCAAATGTGTTTGTTGGTGTCAGACTTATATTGGTCAGTTTTAATATGTCAGTTTCAGTATTATGTCAGATTAAAGACGTGTATTGCCTAAGTCGCTGTTTGAACTCAATTCTCTCTCTCGCTCTCTCTGTGACGGGGCGCATTTATGTGCGTGACATTTAAATAATGGCGCCAAAATCCGAGCATGAGTTATACGACAAAACATCAAATAATATGTCGAGATAAGCCATGCAAATGGCCTAATTTTATTAGTAAAAGTATTTACAAGATGTGTGTACAATACACAGTTTGCGATTTCTGGAGATTTATTTCATTACGAGAATTGCAAAAAACGAGAAAATCTCGTCCCTTTGTTTTAATGGTTTGACGAGATTTTTGAAAAACTTTCGTTACACA
This sequence comes from Strigamia maritima, assembly GCA_000239455.1. Classification (NCBI taxonomy): domain Eukaryota; kingdom Metazoa; phylum Arthropoda; class Chilopoda; order Geophilomorpha; family Linotaeniidae; genus Strigamia; species Strigamia maritima. The sequence goes on along the minus strand of JH430764.1, from coordinate 12,369 downwards.
TTGTCGTAAATTTGTAATCTCATCGTACGAGAAATTGCAAACTGTCTAATAACTGGAATGGAATACAGTTTATTGGTCCTACATGTGTATGACAGACACATTGGTTGAATTCTGAGCCGAGGGGCGCTGACTGGAACTTCAAGTCGTCACATCCAAAATACATTTTTAGTAAAAATGTATTTTGATTTTACTATTCCGACAGAGTAGCAAAACGAAAACCAAATAATCCTGCAAATAAAATGTTAGCAGAAGATAAAAGAGGAGTGAATGGTCATTGATACTCTGATGACCTTGTTGGCATGGGAACCAAGTCCTGCGCTTTACTTCGCGCATTATATCACTGTTGGGGCTCTGGGCTATGAGAGAGAGAGTAAATATAGTCAAATATAGTCAAATACAACTCACCTACAGTCGGTACTGGTCCTGTGTCGCTATCTCAAGTTTCCTAAGTCCAACGGAGGGCCTTTCTGTCGCCCGTAGGCCAGGCCTTTACTGATGGCAGAGGTGTAATGCCGTACAACCTCCTAAATGACATTGATGCGATTATCCTCAATGATGGATCTGCCACTCATTTTCGTGATGGCTCTCGGTCTTTTTCAGCCATTGCCTGTCTTTCTGCTCCCCTTCTTTGGTTACTTCTGTGAAGTGGCAGAGAAATGATGATTTGCATGACAGTGATCATTTCCCTATATTTGTTTCACTGAATGACACTGGTCTCCTTCTTTTCCGTAAAGAAAGTTGGATTGTGCCGACTGGAACTTATACCAGCGGTTACTTAAAGTAGAATCTCTTGTTAATGTTGCTGCTATTTTGTCTGCAGCTGAAGCTTCTTATTTCTAAGTCTACTGGCTGTCTGTGGCAGTTTCCTAAACCCAGGTAGAATGACGATTGCCATGCAGAAAAACTAAGTGCTACAGTGGTAGATCCAGGGAAATTTTTTTTTGGCCCAGCATAAATTTATTGTAAATGCTAAAAGTCGACCGAAGCTATCCCCAGGTCAGATTAAAGATGTCTATGGCCTAAGTCACTGCTTACGTCTTACGTCTATACGTTTAATTCTCTCTCTCTTTCTCTCTCACACGGCTATAACTCTCTCTAATGTGATCAAAGAATTTAAAAGCACTTTTTTACAGATTAGTTTATTTCATTACATATAAAGTCATAAACGTTTATTAGCTAAAAGTTTATTTCTTTAAGGTCTGTAGATTCTATTTAATCCTATAATATCCCTGCTTGTCTAAATGCAGCGATGATTGTTTTTACATGTTCCGCTACAGCACATCGGGTTGTCCTTACAGCCGGCTCCTTTTGTACGACACGAGTTTTTAGCACTAACAGCAATACTTCAAAAAGGAAAAAAAATGGTTAGCAGATTTATGTAATTAATATAGCTGTATTCACTTAAATTAGCTTCAACCTGTGATACGCCTACCACTAGTTGCTACAAGGGGTCCGACAATCAGGATTTGACAAAAGAAAGATTCGAATCTTTGATAAATCTTTGGGATTCGGCAGGATTCAGACGATTCAAAAGATTAATAATTTGATACCAGATTTAATGTTTTTTAAATTTTGGGTTGTTAGTAAACTGACAATGAAGTCGGTGTGAGCTTTTTAATACAAATATCACGACAAATTGCAACCTAGCGCTGCGGGTAGGGGTCGAAATTCCCCGTACTTTTTTCTTCCCCGGGGAATCGGGGAAAATTTTTTAACCCCGGGATTCCCCGGGAAATTCCCCGATTGTTTAATTTAAATACAAATATTTATTTATGATATTTATGTAAAAAAATCAAAATATAAGTACTTTATTTTGTTAAAATCCATCTTTAACTTTAAGTTTAAATTAAATTAAAAATTATAAAACACACAAGAAATCAGAATACACATGTTTTACCTATGTAGATTGAAAATATTGAAATAATAATATGCCTATTAGTTATTCCTTAAGCTTTTGAAAATTTGCTTTCAATAAACACAAGCTTTCAAAGTATTGTGATTTAAGTTTGTTGCAAAAGTAAAGCCAGATGATGAGAAATGTCTTTTCAGAATCTACACAAGTACAAGTTATCCCCCATTAAATAATTAAACACTAAAATCAAATTTATCCCCTTGTTGTCATTGTAGAATAGCTTATTCTATTCTAGAATGTACGACAGTAGCCTACATTCACAAAAACACACGTAAATTCACCAGTTTTCCCATTTACTTGTATACCCGCATATCTTTCATTTTATTTCCTGTTATAAGCGCATGTCTTGATGGAGACAGGGAGAGGAGCTCAGTTCACTACTCAATTGAGCCCCATTAATTAATGGAATGTTTTAACCATTTTAAAAATATTTTTTAAAAGATATTTTTAAAAACTTAAATCGGGGTAAAAAGATCTATTCCCCGGGGGTTCGGGGAATGTAATTTTATAGTTTTCCCCGGGGAATTTCGTCCGGGATTCCCCGCATTTCGACCCCTAGCTGCGGGGGAGAAAACTTCCAAGCCCAGCCTCCTTGTGGCCTCTCCTGGGTACTCCATTGCAGCACTTTGTTTTCCGCTGCAGTGGTGCTAATGGATCTTCTGGTTATCTATATCTCCTTTTTTTGCTTCGCTTTCTCTTCTGTGGCTTTTGTCTCTGTTTTTGATCATTTTTTTGATAATGTAATGCTGCATTCCATTCTGCAATGGGATGTATGAATGTGGTGTTTATCAATGGTCAAATGTGTTTGTTTATGTCAGATTTATATTGGTCAGATTAAAAGACGTGTATGACCTCAGTCGTCGCTTGCGTCTATAAACTCAATTCTATCTATCTATCACATTATATTAAGAGATATTACAAGCAACAAGCAGTTGCAACAGCCCAGGCAACATTTCAGGCCAAATACAGACATTTGCGCACTCAACCGTGTAGTGTGCGCTATTTGAAGTTTCCGTGAGCAAGCCGAGCGCTGTTTGTCCTGAATGCGGCTACACTTTATCGCAATTACCGTGCGTCGTACCGCAGAGAAGCACCTTACGGTACAAGTTGGATTTTTCTACTTTATGTCGTTTTTCGAGCGCCCAGGTCAAACCAGTAGAGTCGAAAATCTCAAAATAAGGTCAGGGACCAAGTAAAGGACGCCGAACAAGATAGGCTATTCGGCGGAGTCGTCAGACCAATATTTCGTGCCAACTTTTCGGAGTGCGGGAATCGCGTCAACTTTTGGCCGCAGCCGGTCAGTTTCAGTTTGTATGAACTTTTTTGTTATTTTGTCTTGATTTAATATATTGGTTTCATTTTGTCAGAGTCAGTATGTCTGTCTCATTATGTCAGAGTCAGTATGTCTGTCTCATTATGTCAGTTTGTATATGTCAGTTTCAATTTGTCAGTTTGGATATGTCAGTTTCGTTGTCAGTTTGGGGGAGAAAACTTCCAAGCCCAGCCTTCTCGTGGCCTCCCCTGGGTTCTCTGCTGCAGCACTTTGTTTTTCCGCTGTAGTGGTGCCAATGGGTCTCTGGTTATCTGTCTCTTCTTCTCTTTTTTGCTCCGCTTTTTCTTCTGTGGCTTTTGTCTCTGTTTTTGACTATTTTTTGGATAATGTAATGCTGCATTCCATTCTGCAATGGAATGTACGAATGTAGTGTTTATCAATGGTCAAATGTGCTTGTCTGTGTCAGATTTATATTGGTCAGATTTAGTATATCAGTTTTAGTACGTCAGATTCAGTATGTCAGATTCAGTATGTCAGATAAAAGACGTGTATGGCCTAAGTCGCCGCTTGCGTCTATAAACTCAATTCTATCTATCTATCTATCGTTGTCAGTTTTGGTGTGTCAGTTTTTTTTGTCAGATGTAGCGTGTTGGTTTTGTTTTGTTGGATTTGGTATGTCAAGTTTCATATTGTCAGTTTTCATGTCAGATTCTCTTTTGTCAGATTTTAGACGTGTATGGCCTGAGTCGCCGCTTGCGTCTATAAACCTAATTCTATCTCTTTCTCGCCTGAGTCGAAAATCGACGTTCGGCATCGTAACATATGTTCAGGAATCATTATTACAACCGAATATAGAGTGGTCAAAAACTGTCTGTCCCACTAAGACCACTCACCGAGGTGTCATTATATATGCTTAGGTTGAAATGTATATTCGCGGTACATAGGCTTTCGTGACATAAATGCCACGTCTACTACGGTCTTTACGGTTTTGCACCAGCCGGGGGGGAGAAAACTTCCAAGCCCAGCCTCCTCGTGGCCTCCCCTGGGCACTCCACTGTGGCACTTTGTTTTTCTACTGCAGTGGTGCTAATGGGTCCTCTGGTTATTTATCTTTCCTTCTTTTTTTGCTCTTCTTTCCCTTCTGTGCCTTTTGTCTGTGTTTTTGACCATTTTTTGATAATATAATGCTGCATTCCATTCTGTAATGGAATGTACGAATGTTGTGTATATCAATGGTCAAATGTGTTTGTCTGCGTCAGATTTATATTGGTCAGATTAAAAGACGTGTATGATCTCAGTCGTCGCTTGCGTCTATAAACTCAATTCTATCTATCTATCTGCACCAGCCGGCTCATAACAACATAGCTTATTGTACCACATAAATGCAAGTAACGGTCAGCAACATATAAATATATCTTTAAGTGAACTTTAGGGGCACTGGAACTGAGCTCTGCAAGTTCTTATACAGTGGACGCTCCATAAGAGGCCAGACTGTGTTCAATAGGACAACAGTACAACTCATAAGAGGTCACTAACAGCTTAGATCTGACGTAGGCGTAGTTGGACCAATGAGGACAACTTTCTGTCACAGCTGGGGGAGAAAACTTCCAAGCCCAGCCTCCTTGTGGCCTCCCCTGGGTTCTCCTGTGTAGCACTTTGTTTTTCCACTGCAGTGGTGCTAATGGGTCCTCTGGTTATCTATCTATCTCCTTTTTTTGCTCTGCTTTCTCTTCTGTGACTTTTGTCTCTGTTTTTGACCATTTTTTTGATAATGTAATGCTGCATTCCATTCGGCAATGGAATGTATGAATGTAGTGTTTATCAATGGTCAAATGTGTTATGTCAGATTTATATTGGTCAGATTAAAAGACGTGTATGACCTCAGTCGTCGCTTGCGTCTATAAACTCAATTCTATCTATCTATCCTGTCACAGCTCATGTGAACTCTGCTTGATCAGGGTCAAGGGTCATCTCTTTCAGCCAGGAAATAGGTCACAGGTGTGACTAACAAATTGGCTTTAAAAAACCTTGGAATTTCTGGGAAAATAAATTGTTTCCAACACGAATTTGTCAATCCAGTTGACCAAAATAGGAAAATTCAAGTTATTTTTGATGTTCCTCATATTTGGAAGTGTATTTGAAATTTATTTGTTAGTAAGAAAGAGTTTAATTTGCCTGATGGAGTTGTCAAATTGCAACACATGCAAATACTACACTCAGAAGACACAAAGCAATCTGGTCTTCGTGTTGTGCTTCGGTTAAAGCCACATCATCTTGATCCAAATAATTTCCAAAAACAGTGTGTGTCAACAGCAGTACAGGTATTTATATTTTTAAAAAAACTATATAACTGATCTGCAAGATTCAATTACCTAATTTCTATTTTGTAGCTTTCCAGTGGAAGTGTAGCAAAAGGATTACGCTTTTACAAAGCTCGAAAAATACCAGGTTTACATGATTCGAAAGCAACAATAGCATTTATTGATTTCTTGAATTCATTATTTGATTCTGTAAATCGGCGATGGACTAAAGAGGGAATTAGAGAAAACTCACCAGATTTGGATGTAAGTTAGAAAATATATTTTAAAAATTAATACAATTTTTGTAACAAATATTTTATTTTGTTGTTTTAGACAATAAAATCAGCTATTTCTTGGCCTGACTCTTGGGAGGAGTATACTTCTTCAGACCAAAAAAGAAAAATATTTTTTGAGTCAACAAACAGCAGAGTTTTAGATTGACTCTGCATTCAATTTTGGATCTGTGTTTGACATTACTAAATGAACATAAATTTAGTTATGTGCTAACAGGCGGTTTTAACCAGGATTCATTGGGGGAGAAAACTTCCAAGCCCTGCCTCCTTGTGGCCTTCCCTGGATTCTCCATTGCAGCACTTTGTTTTTCCGCTGCAGTGGTGCTAATGGGTCCTCTGGTTATCTATCTTCTTTTTTTGCTCCGCTTTCTTTTCTGTGGCTTTTGTCTCTGTTTTTGACTATTATTTTGATAATGTAATGCTGCATTCCATTCTGCAATGGAATGTACGAATGTAGTGTTTATCAATGGTCAAATGTGTTTGTTTATGTCAGATTTATATTGGTCAGATTAAAAGACGTGTATGACCTCAGTCGTCGCTTGCGTCTATAAACTCAATTCTATCTATCTATCTAACCAGGATTCATTAAAGGTAATATCTTAATGACAATTAGAAACTATAAAATTGTTTGATAAGTCAAAATATTTTTTGTAGATTATATGTCGTCTAGTACTGGAGAATCTTCTCATTACTTTGATAAGTTTAGTGTTGTTTGTTTATATACTCTTTAGAGTAGATTGTAGCATAGATATTAGCTTGCAGATATTTTCTAAATATAATTTTATGCTGCTTACAATTAATAACATGTATTCAAATTCTTTGCAGAGTTTTTTTGGATTAATTCGACAGGCAAGTGGAAGCTACACACACCCAACACCATTGAAATTTATTTATTTACCGTAAATCCTCCAAATACCGCCCATATCCAATTACCGCCCAGTCTCTATTTAACGCTCTGGGGGGAATGCTGATGGACAATAGCCGCCCCTCTCCAATTCCCGTCCACCTCCTTGGGGATGCCAAAATCAGAGGTGTTGGGTACAGTCTCTGTCTGGACAGTGCCTTGAGACAAGTGCCCACACCTTGACCATGCTGACCATGGCCAAATCAAGATTTTTAAAATTAAATGTTGATTTTTTTGTGAACAATGGAATAAAGTTTTGAATTCTAAACTATTTTTTTACTGAGAGAAATTAATGTATGAATAGCCGCCCCTCTCTAATTCCCGTCCAGTCTCCAATTACCACCCATTCCTTCTGTGGCTGATTTAAATATGCGCCCGGGCCGTTATTGGAGGATTTATGGTATTTCGATTGTTGTCAGTTTTTAGTCTCATAAAACCACCCAAACGAGCTTCCATTCAGAGTGACAGTACGGAATTGCTGCTAAAAATAACAAAAGTCGCCAAATTAAAGAAGGAAAAACGACTTGAGAAGTTTCAAGCATTTTACGAAGAAATTGATGCAATTCTTGCTAACCCTGAAGACCATACAATATTTGAAGAAGATGATGAAAGGCAAAATGATCATGATCATCGGCTCATTAGCGGAGTTAGACGACCATTCTTATTTACTGACTATGATAATACGTAGTGCAATGGAGCAAGGTTTATTGCGACCACTCACAAGGAAACACAGGAAGTGACAGCTCACACTCGATAATCTCTAACAGGTGTGTCATAGTCAGTAAATAAGAATGGTCGTCTAACTCTAACTGAACCAATGGTATTTCTTTTAAGCAGTTACAAAACCCGCAACAGATGGCGCTAAAACACTTTTCGAGCATTCTTCTCATACGATCAGCAAGTAGTTTAAGGCAAATAACAATTATAAACAAATATAATTAGTCTAATAAATTTTCCAACAAAGCCTACTTGTTTTGTAAATGAGTGTAACTCAGGATACAAGCCAAAAAATAATGAAAAAATTGAAAAGCGCCAAATGTTTTTTATTGAAAACATTAATTTTTTTCGAATTTTTGTATACAAAACATTGCAAAACATTAATTTTTTTGAATTTTTCCAAACACTGCGCGATGTTTTGCATGAAAAAATTCTAAAAATTAATGTATTAAATTTTTTAATGAAAAATTCGAAAAATTAATGTTTTGCAATGTTTT
>JH430760.1:1118-19493 GCA_000239455.1 Strigamia maritima | reverse complement strand
GTCAGATTTAGATTGGTCAGATTTAGTATGTCAGTTTGAGTATGTCAGATTAAAGACGTGTATGGCCTAAGTCGCCGCTTGCATCTATAAACAATTCTCTCTCTTACAATATCAGAATTTTTCTTATTCCACTTGAAAAATATCTCAGTTTAGCTGTAAAATGGCATGTACCTTAGCTGGGGTAGTGATAATTTTGCTAAAATGTACATTATTTATATTTTTTTTTTTCTATACAAAGTTTATTCTTTGCTGTCTTTTGGGTTGTTGAAGTTGTCTACTTCGTGTAGGGCCTCGTTTCTCTGCTCCTATAATTAATTCTTTCTTTCTGCTGCTTAATTGTCGTTTTCTACCATGCTTTTGACCAAATAAAGTATTGTATAATATCATATAAATATCTTAGAGAATAATTTTGCGAGTCAAACTAACTGCATGTTGTGTGAATGAGTGAGTCTTTATTCTTTTACAATTGTAACTGATGATGGTAAGCTCTCTGCTCTTGAGTCAACGAGAGTGATGATTGCAAAAAAAAAAATCCTATCGGCTTGCAGGTGGCTTCTTTGCTGGATGACCGGGGCGGTGATGACATGGGTTCTGACTGACTACATAAACAATTTTCTCTCACTTTGTGCAATTTAAATTTGTTCTTCTGTCTTCATACCTAACCTGGGTAAGTTCGTTTGGAGCTTGTTGTGGGCAGGGAATTATTGCTGGTATTGGGCAGTGTCATACGCAACGGCCATTTTGTATTCATTTTTTCTTTGCTCATTTTATCGTAGTGGCTATTTACACGTCCCCTAAATACTTATTTTCACGGCAGAGCGTTTTTATTGGCCAGAATTGTCATGTGACTTTACAAACGTGAATTTAGCTGGATTCACGTCTGTGAGGGACGTGAATTTAATCAGTTTCACATTAATGAAATTTAACTTTATTTTTAAAATTTCAATTTCTTAAATTATGAAAACTAATTAAACAATTCGAAAAATTGCGTGCAGACAAATAATTCTACAATTCCAACAAAATAGACTGATATTTATTAAACTCGAAAAATCGCGTACAATTCAAAAATCATGGCTGTAATGTGAAAAAAAATGTCTGTGCTCAGTGAAGGCCAAAACTTACCTCCTTTGGATTTTGAATTATATGAACCCAATTTCTGGCACACAATCAATTTCACTGTATGCTAAAGCAGGATCTATATCTGCGCTGCTTTCTTCCTGGCCCCTTCAATGGTGCGAACTTCTTATGTTGTGTTTTCATACTTGTGTTATTGCTTCCTCTAACTCCGGAAGAGAGGCGAAACCCTGTCCTTCACTGAGCACAGCCATTTTTTTCACATTGCCGCCTTTTTCATTGACATGTATGTGCCCGAGTCGCCGCTTACGTCTATAAACCTAATTCTCTCTCTCTCTCTTCATTGACATGTGACAATTCCGGCCAATAAAAATCCGTCGTATTTTTACGGCGACGTGTAAATAGCCACTTCGTTCATTTTTTTCGTATTATTTTTGTCAAAAACACCACCATTTGAACTTGCCACAATATACGCAATTCGTTGAACGGGCGGGGGAGAAAACTTCCAAGCCCAGCCTCCTCGTGGCCTCCCCTGGGCACTCCACTGTGTCACTTTGTTTTTCCGCTGCAGTGGTGCTAATGGGTCCTCTGGTTATCTATCTTTCCTTCTTTCTTTTCTTTATTGCTCCTCCCGCTTGCGTCTATAAACTTAATTCTATCTATCTATCTATCTATTATTGCTCCTCTTTCTCTTCTGTCTTTTGTTATTAATAGCTATCAGTTGTGTGGACAGTTTTGGTTGGTAGAGTACGCCTGGATCGGTACGCCCGAATTAGTAAGCCTGAATTAGTACGCCTGGATTAGTATGCCCGGCCGGCCGGAGACACAGGCCCGGTACGGCGGGGTTGAAACGACGGGGTTAGTACGCCAGGATTGGTATGCTGGGATAAGTCAGTTGTCAGAAGCTAGCTGTAAGAAGTTGGTAGTGGGAAGTCGGTGGTAGGAAGTTGGTAGTCGTAGGAAATCGGTAGTAGTAGGAAGTCGGTAGTAGTAGGAAGTCGGTAGTAGTAGGAAGTCGGTAGTAGTAGGAAGTCGGTAGTAGTAGGAAGTCAGTTATTTGGACAGATTTGGTCGGTAGTACGGATCGGTACGCCCGGATTAGTACGCCCTGGATTAGTATGCCCGGGTTAGTATGCCTGGATCAGTACGCCTGGCCAGCCGAATTAGCCGAGCCGGCTGGATACACCAGGATCAGTACGCCGGGGTTAGAACGCTGGGGTTGAAACGACGGGGTTGGTACGCCGGGGTTGGTACGCCGGGGTTGGTACGCCGGGGTTGGTACGCTGGGGTACGCTGGGATTTGTCGTGCGAAGGAGTCAGTTTCATGCCAGTGTCGGTATGTCGGTTTCAGTTTGTATAAACTTTTTTCTTATTTTGTCTTGATTTAATATATTGGTTTCATTTTGTCAGAGTCAGTATGTCTGTTTCATTATGTCAGTTTCAATTTGTCAGTTTTCTTTTGTCAGTCATTATGTCAGTTTGGATATGTCAGTTCTGGTGTGTCAGTTTTCTTTTGTCAGATATAGCGTGTTGGTTTTGTTTTGTTGGATTTAGTATGTCAAATTTCATATTGTCAGTTTTCATGTCAGATTCTCTTTTGTCAGATTTTAGACGTGTATGGCCCGAGTCGCCGCTTACGTCTATAAACCTAATTCTCTCTCTCTCCAAGCCCAGCCTCCTTGTGGCCTCTCCTGGGTACTCCATTGCAGCACTTTGTTTTTCTGCTGCAGTGGTGCTAATGGGTCCTCTGGTTATCTATCTCCTGTTTTTTGCTCTGCTTTCTTTTCTGTGGCTTCTGTCTCTCTCTCTCTTGACCATTTTTTTGATAATGTAATGCTGCATTCCATTCTGCAATGGAATGTACGAATGTAGTGTTTATCAATGGTCAAATGTGTTTGTCTGTGTCAGATTTATATATTGGTCAGATTTAGTATGTCAGATTAAGTATGTCAGATTAAAAGATGTGTATGGCCTAAGTCGCCGCTTGTGTCTATAAACTCAATTCTATCTATCTCTCTCTCTCTCGAACATAACGCCATGGCGTTATGTTCGGGGGAAGACGGTAATGGGATTACGGACCACTCTGGAAAACATCATCTCGTCCTTTAATAACTTGATCCATCTCACTTCTTTCACAACTTCAACTAGAGCCAGGAATTGTGATTCGCATCTGCTTAGGGCAATTAAGTTTTGCTTCTTAGCCCTCTAAGACACAGCTGAAGTCCAGGATGCTTCCGCAAATGCTGTCAAAAGGATATCACCTCGTGAGTAATTAAGCTTGACCAGTCTGGTTCTTTGAAGGTATCTAAGAACTCTCTTAACTGCAATCCAGTGGCACATATATGGTTCATTTAACCATTGGAATAGGTACGCCGCCGGGTATGCTATATCCGGTCGAGTAGCCTGGGCCAAATACATCAGACAACCGATGATCTCTCTGTATGGTTGAATAGTCAATTTTTCGCCCTTTGGATACTTAGGATCCTCCAACTTTGCTGAGGTATCAAGCGGTGGGTTACTGGCTTGCATTGCAATCCTGCATGCCAAACGGATTAGAGTGTCAGTTATGTAAACATGTTGATCTAGCATTATTCCGTCAAACTTGCTTCTGGAAACTCTAATTCCTAATATATGAGTGACGGGTCCCGAATCTTTTAACTCAAACCGCTGTTGCAACTTTGTCATTTGTTGGAATAAAAGATCAGTATTATTTGTGATTACCACCAAATCGTCAACGTAGATTGCCATTATAATCACATGCTGTTGCTGTCATGTACACTATGGCCTAAGTCGCCGCTTGCGTCTATAAACCTAATTCTCTCTCTCTCTCTGTCATGTACACGCAATGTCGGATATTTCGAATTTGTTACCTGGGGCATAAGCCTCTTCGTAATCGAGACCCGGAACTTGGTTAACACCCTGGGCAACCAGCCTTGCTTTAATTACATCAATTGTTCTATCTGCTCACACGCTGGTTTGGTACGCCGGGGTACGCTGGAATTTGTCGTGCGAAGGTGAAGGTGTCAGTTTCATGCCGGTGTCGGTATGTCAGTTTCAGTTTGTATAAACTTTTTTCTTATTTTGTCTTGATTTAATATATTGGTTTCATTTTGTCAGAGTCAGTATGTCTGTGTCATTATGTCAGTTTCAATTTGTCAGTTTTCTTTTGTCAGTCATTATGTCAGTTTGGATATGTCAGTCATTATGTCGGTTTGGATATGTCAGTTCTGGTGTGTCAGTTTTCTTTTGTCAGATATAGCGTGTTGGTTTTGTTTTGTTGGATTTAGTATGTCAAGTTTCATATTGTCAGTTTTCTTGTCAGATTCTCTTTTGTCAGATTTTAGGCGTGTATGGCCCGAGTCGCCGCTTACGTCTATAAACCTAATTCTCTCTCTCTCTCAAAGATGAAAAAATTGAGACCCACGCAGCAGTATTCATATAGTGATACTCGTCACTAACAGTTATCACTAGAGTTACCGTAACTTTCTGGACATGTCGAAGCTGTATGTCACCAAAACCTTGCATTTTGTCTGTAAAGGTTAATAAAATGTCAATTTGTTATTCGATTACGTTTTGACATATTTTTGCTTTTATTTTCAGGTGACAAACACGAGGTTTTAAGCATAGTGTGACCGCCTGATGGACGGAAATTAGCATTTGGTCGTAATATCTTTATGTGGAATCCTGAACCCAGAAAAGAAATGGGCAAAAACTTTGATGAAACATTGAAATTAGCTCGGAGTTCCTGCATTTAAATCATGAAGGCGGAAAATGAGCTAGTTCCTGCAAACTACATTATTCCAACATGTAAATTAATAAATTTTATTTTATTATTATTTTTTTTTTTTTAGGTTTATACAGTTCGCATTTGGGACACTTTATTAAGACACACGGGTCAGCACAGATCGTAACTTGTATGAAATTGGTCTCATTTATTATAGAATAGGGATCGGTTGAACGAGTTGTACTGGACGTGTAACAGCCAATATTGGTCTTCAATTGGGCGCCGATCAGAGGCATCGCTGTCGACATTTGCGCACCGTAAGATTTATTTTAAAGATTAAAATACTTCGGATAACGATTATAATTATCAGGCGATTATATTGGACCAAGTGGAACAGTCGACGAGCCTACATTTAGAGATCTTACACGCCATCGTAACGACCGACGTTAAAATTAAAATGTCGAATGCATTAGCCATCGATCATCGCGTGCAAAAATTTAATTTTATTAGATAAGATCGAACGGTGTACTTGTAATTTAGATGGAAATTGGAAAGAACAGAATTGTAAGTTCCGAAGTTCTGACTCCTTTACATCGTTCGAGTAGAAAATAAATAAAATATTTCCTTTTTTAATTTTCAGATGATTTTCATTTCTCAACCTCAACATCCATTCGATATTTCAATTTACGGCGATTATAGGCTATATTTGGGACCAATTGGGTTTCCCAAGATGAACTAATGTTTCGAGCTGGTGCTACAAGGTGTCACGTTCGAGTAAATTCATTTATTTATTTATTTATTTATGTTTTTTGCGGTGATTACGGTTTAAATTTGTTTTAATTTCTGCTAAAACATGCAGTTAATTTTAATTTTAATGTTAATTATGCGCGTTTGATTTGCATTAGTTAAGGTTGCGTCACAGATTTCAATCTGTGGTTGCGTCATCTTTCGCCTTGGCTGTCATCAGCCAATGGAAATGCTCGTACGACGTCACTTCGATATTTCCGGTAAAATCGTTTAGTTTTCGTTGAGGTCGGGCGAGCTACGAGTGTGAGCTGCGATTTATACGCATTTATTCATTTTCTCTTCAGCATTCGTTTCGCGTTGAAGTAAGTATCATATTTTTTGTCACTTTGTTTTCGAATATTTTCACCGGCCATTTCTGTCTGTCGCCATTTTGAATAAAGTGTGATTGCATTTGTTTAGTTGGTTAGTTTATATTTAATTGTAAGTTCAGCTTGTTTTAAATATTTTAGTGTTAATTTCATTAAGTTTAAGTTTATTAATTGTCTGTTTCGTCCATTTTAAATTAAGTTGTGCTCGTTTTGTTAAGGTTTTCCTTAGCTAGCGCTCAGTTGGGTGCGCGAGTTTTCAGTGTTTTATTTGTAGTTTTAAGCGCTGTAAATGTTTTCTGAAGTTTAATATTCTATTTTATTTATTTTTTTTTCCTTTTTCAGATTTTACTTCCGGACTTTACCGCCGCCATGCGAAGCCTTTGACGGGGAAGCAGCCGCCCACAATCACTACAGAATTTTTCATGTTTTCTAAATTCATTTCGTGTAATTTTGTATTATTTTGTATTATTTTGTATTTTATAAGTTCTTTTTGCGTTTAATTTTTAAGTCATTTTGTATGATTTTTTATTATTTTCTTTTTGCGTTTATTTTCCAAGTCATTTTGTATTTTATGAGTCATTTTGCGTTTACTCTCTTTTTTAATTATTTTTTTCATTTTTCAGGCTATCTTATTTTAATATCTGCTTCGCAGTTTGTATAAGAAGTTGTTTAATAAAATATATAAATAGTTTATAAGAGTTTTTATTTTATTCAATTAAATATACAGAGGAATTTATGAATAAATTAAAAAAGAGAAGATAGGCGAAATCGCGGCGGCCCCTCTTTATCCAGGGCCGGCAATCGAACATGACTTTACTAAGTAAAGTCACGTTCGATTGCCGGCCCGCAATAAGCAACGTCTCGCGTCGTGGTCGAATGGAAGCCGAACCTGAAAATAAAATAAAAAAATATCAAAAATATACCAAACAAACAAATGCAAAATAATATACCATTACAATTACGACTTCATAGCATCGTCCGAAACCCCGTTACACCTAAAAAGAAAGAAAAGAAAAAATTAGAAAATTAAAAACAATTATCACAAAACCTTAATCACTACAGCGCTTGAAAAATACGAATGCAAATGCCGGTACAAGCTAAATAAAATGGCGCGCAAGAATATTTTCTTGTCAAATGACAACTAAACTATAATATTCGCGAAAACTAGTAAGTTCTAATGGCGCAGCGCAGCGCTTACTTACCCTTTGGACGTTGAGTTAACGAGCAACTAAACTCGAAAAAAAAAAGGCAAAATTGAAATAAAAACTAACGTAATGGCTCGACGTCTGGCCTCTGCCCGCGCTGACAACCGCGACTGGAGCGAGCGACGGAATGTCTCGGCAGATATACTCGCTCAAAATATTTGCATGTCGCGTATGAAATTAACTTCCGTCGTAATGCGACACCTCGCGACACAAACTAAAAGCTAATAACTCAAGATACAGTAGATAAAAGTATCAAAATTAAGTAATTATGCGTACCGAATGAAGCGATGAGAAAGTGCTTCTCCGAATGAAGCGATGTGTCGTCTGGAGCCCGATGTTGGCGGATTAAAACTTCTCGTATTCGTAGCTCGTGCATCGCCATTGTCTCGTCATTTTCCGTCCCATGATGTCTCGCGTGATTAGCAGTGATGTCACGCGTTTTATTAACCTTCGTTTTAATTTCTATAAATAACTCACAATTAAAAAGACAAGAAAATAAGAAACAATAATATTAAAATATTAAAAAAATTAAAATCGTTTATAAGCTGGGCGACTCCACCGCTCCAACAACTCAATACTTTCGGTTTTTCATCATAGATGGCAGTGGTGCTCGTCTCGATACAATTACGTCATTATCAAAATGAATGTTTACGTAAAAATGATTCTTTTCTGTTTGATTTTTAAAAGACTAAAATTAATAAACAAAATAAATTCATTTGTAAGTTACTTTAAATAATTCTTCAAACAACTCTACACATTGGCGATTATCCGACGACGAAATCTATTTTAAAATAAAATGGAACAAAGAAATAATTGATCAATAATTTATTCATCTTTGGATTGTCACCATACAGTCGTACACACAAATTGCTACACACAAAACGAGAATTAATTAATTAAGTATACTTTTCAATCGCACCAGTAGAAATGACTCACCCGTATAACAAAATAGTCCTTTGATCAAAAGACCATGCTTAGAATAATGAAAAACGAAAGGACATACCTGTACTTACACGAAATCGTTTTTAATTTTTCTATCTTAGCGTAGATCCTCAATCCAAAGTTATGAGCTCGAAAAATCTTCAATTTTCAAAATCTGAAAACAATGCCATAGTGTAAGAAGTATCTTAAGTAAAGATGTAAAGTAGGAGGTTTTAGATGAATATGACTAAGTCAAATACATCACATCCTGCCACTTTAAGTCAACTACACATTTAAGAATTTTATTCAGTTCAGCAATATTGAACGCAACTTAAGTGAGATTAATTACCTTAAGCGAGTCATTTGCCATAACTATGACGTCCAAAACGTCACATATAATGAGTTTAATTCAACTTAGCAGTTAAGTCAACTAAGTTAATTTATTTAAATCAAATTGAACGCACCTACTATCAAAGAATTGGTCAAAAACACAAAGACAAAAGCCACAGAAGGGAAAGAGGAGCAAAAAAGAAGAAGGCCCTTTAGCACCACTGCAACCGAAAAACAAAGTTCTACAGCGGAGTGCCCAGGGGAGGCTACGAGGAGGCAGGGCTTGGAAGTTTTCTCCCCCTTTGCAATCATAAGAGAGCATTTTCCTGAGCTTATTCCTAAGCCAATTGTTCGTGGCACTGTATTCTTTCGATTGTCCCCAGATCAAAAAAAAAAACAACTGATCGAGCATTTACAAGAACTTGGATACCACGTGGGCATGTGTGGTGACGGGGCTAACTATTGTGGGGTAATTAAATTAATGTCTTGTTTTTACTAGTCGTTCTGCTTTCTGAAGCTGAAACTGAAGCTTCAGTGGCGTCACTGTTCACCTCCAAGGAGCCGAATATCTCGTGTGTTCCAACACTGATAAGGGAAGGGCGGGCTGCTTTGGTTACCTCGTTTTTGGTATTTTCAAGTATATGGCGTGCTACAGTTTCACTCAGTTCTAGGGATTGCAATCTCGAACCATATTTGAAATCTCGAGATTTCGAGATTCCAAAATCAAATTCTCGAGATTCGAGTCGAGATTCGAGTCGAGATTCGAGTCGAGATTCGAGTCGAGATTCGAGTCGAGATTCGAAAATTTAAAAAAAAAAAATTAAAAAAAAGTTGACAAAATGGAAAAAAAAAAATAGTTTTACAAGCATAAAAGCATTGTTTATATTCGGTGTTGCAAAATATTTTAAGTTAACGTATATCATTTTGTGAATTAATTTTTTTTAAATTACAGATAGAATCAAACTTAACGGACATGGAATTTTTGTATAATATCGACCTGTTTATTATAGCATCAAGGAACATGATATATTGAAAATGACCGATTTGGCTTTCTCAAAAATGAAATTCCAGCCAACTTGGTGTTTTCAAAATGTGGTTCTTTATTAAGGGAATTTTGATTGTTTTAAAATATCAAAAATATTAATATTTTGTACAGTTAATTGGTCGAACTAAAACCATATCCAATCCAGTCTTGCCTCCTTGAACTGCAAATGTTAATCATGATTGCTTTTTTCTTTACCCGACGACAACCATGGTAAAATTTATTGAATGCTTAGTCGATGTTAATTTAACAATTTAATACAATATTATATTATTGTTTCAGGTATTCATCGCACATGCCTAAATCAACAGATGATCTCGGTTGCTACGAAAATTATTCTGTGTTTGGGCTACATTACGCTGGCCGTCGTGTTTGCTAAAGGAGCCACCTTATCGGCAAACAATATTTTCTAATTGTAATGTGTAATAAATTGTGCGATTGCCATCCGTTTTTAGATTTTTTTTCTTGGATCATTGATCAGCTTAACAATCTTTACAACTTATGTGATTGCTTGTCCACATAAATGGCTCGTTAATTTACTCGAGGTAATATCTAACATCAACATTTGTGAAGTTTGACCACAATTCGATTAATTTTAGACGAAAATTGTGCCTGTTCTTGAGTATCGTATTCTGCTTGTGGCCATAGCTGCGGCCAATTTCGTAGTGTCCCTAATTTTTCAGGTGAGTAATGATTATTTTTTCCGATTAATTGACAATTATTCAAATTAACTGCTTCTATTTCATTCATTTAGTCTGTGATCATCGGTCATTGTCTATTCCGTGTTCTCCATAAACGACGTAGTTTTCTGCAATCAAACTGCGAGTATATTCACATTGAGCAAGAAATTAAAAATTCACCCGAATGGCCCCCAGTATCAACAGATGTCCAGTTTGTTGGATTTAGTGACTCCTCCAGACCACCCAAACTGTATAATAAACGAGGACGAATCAGAGTGGAGCTGTGACGACAAACATTGGCCCCTTTCAAGCTCGATCAATCATTCCAGCTCCTACATTACGTTTTCTTTCTTTAACACGGAGAGCGAGCACCACAGGCAGTAGCGGGTCATCAAGCTTAATTAAAGGGAACCACATGAGTGGTGACAACAAAAGCCCATTTTTAACCAATGGAATTGCAACAAAAAACCACTTCAAACAAAGAAGCTCCTCCGAAGGAGATTCGGCATGCCATAATTCAAAGGCTGAACACACTCACTTGTCAGTGTAACCACAGAATTGCATTCTATTGATTTTTCGCCTTGGTTGCCTGTTCAACAGCAACATGTTGATGACAGTAGCATTAACAGGAATCCGCCAGCATCTGTGGAGGCCCTGTGGTGACCCAAACGGGTCCACCTCGGTTTCTCCGGGTTGTAAATGTCTTATATTTTGTTGTTTTTAATCATCTTGTATTTTAATTAGAATAAATATATATTGTACAATTTAACCTAAAATACTGACTCTTATCTTCTTCTGTGAATCATTTGGGATCTCACTAATTGAGGCTCGTGCCAGCGTTGCTACTCCTCCTACTTTTGGTGGAAATAGAGTGTTTTCCCATATGCTGGTACACAGCTGCATCCTGCTTGTTCCAATTAGTGATATTTGTGCCTTTTTAGAAGTGCAGGAAATGATGTCACAAACATCCTGTTTGAGCTGATATCTTCAGTCTAAACCGAATATTCAAACCGTAAACATCTCATTGTTCATCCAACTTTATCAAATAATTTTGGCTGATCGAGATATACGCTTGAATTCTTTGGACCACTGCTGGCCTTGTTCCCAGAAACAAGGATAGCAATTTTGCTGGCCTCATATTGCCTGTGAGGATAGCCACTACCGCTTGCTCTAAATCAAGTTTAGAGAAGAGCGACTTTTCAGACCATTGTGTCTCAAGATCTCATTAGATCAACTTTTGGCCAATTATTTCGGTAACGGGCCGCCATCTTAAGTGCGGAGCTCAGACGCTATTTAGCGTCACATAGAACTAATAATTCTTAGGTATTTCATACCTTATTTGTTCCCATTTCGGCCACTAGCGATAGTGGAGCCGAATAAAGCAAGTCCGACGTCACTTTTCAGTGAAGTCAACCCAACCAAACCCCCCTAGACAACAACCAAGCCACTTACGGGTAGAAGTCTATTAAATTAGCATCCCATTGCGCCAATCAACCTAGCGCCTAATTGAGTAATTGTTTTGTGAGAATTCCTTTTACCAACCACGGACGCAACAGCCCTGGTTTCTCTAGCCACTCTATCCTCCTCTTTCCCCAGTGAAATTCCTTTAGCAACAATATTCTCTTCTGGTAGTAATGAGAAATGCGAAGCTAGTTCTCAAGATAGATAGATAGATAGAATTGAGTTTATAGACGCAAGCGGCGACTCAGGCTATACACGTCTTTTAATCTGACATATTGAAACTGACATACTAAATCTGACCAATATATAAATCTGACACAGACAAACACATTTGACCATTGATAAACACTACATTCGTACATTCTATTTCAGAATGGAATGGAGCATTACATTATCAAAAAAATGGTCAAAAACAGAGACAAAAGCCACAGAAGAGAAAGCGGAGCAAAAAAAAGAGATAGATAACCAGAGGATCCATTAGCACCACTGCAGCGGAAAAACAAAGTGCTGCAATGGAGTACCCAGGGGAGGCCACAAGGAGGCTGGGCTTGGAAGTTTTCTCCCCCAGCTAGTTCTCAAAGTTCAATTCCTCCGCTATCACCTCATTTATCATCGATTTCTCTTCAAAATGAAACTGAACTGGTGCTGCACATATAAATGTAGTGAAATGAAAGGCGTTTTTTTCTTTTCTACTTTTTTGACAATATATATTACTTTTAGTTGACTATGTATACAGATAGAAATTTGCATGTATGAAAAATCCTCATGGAAGACGGCAAGCCGTACACGGTGAAATGAAAACCACCATTTTACATGTTCACTTCTTTTCAATAGATGTATAAAAGTTCATTTAAAAATAAAATATACAATTCCTTTAAATGTCCTCTAATCAATTGTCAATTAGTAGATTCAGCTGGAAGACTGCCTTTCTGTTTTTTACCTTCGTTACTTTCCTTAATGCCATAAAACGCATAAATAAGTAACCCTAAAAAATAATGTTAGTATTATTTAAAAATGCCATAACTGTGAACCGCATAAGTGAGAAGAAAACTAAGTACTCACCAACTATTAACCACACTAAGAACCGGATCCAAGTTGGTCCCGACAACTTTAACATTAAAAACAAATTTATGAAAATGCTAAGTGATGGTATTAAAGGGACCAATGGCACCTGAAATGATTGGTAATAAGTGTATTTATAAAAGAAAACAATATTAATAAAACTTACTTTGAATGATAGGGAATCATGATTTTGTGGTTGTAAGCACAAACTAATAAGTACGGTTAGTAAAAATACAATAAACATACACAATACTAATATTGCCCATAAACTTTCATCTACAAGAAACTCTTCCAAAAATATAATACATGCACCAACGCACAATGAAAAAACTCCTAGAAATAAAATTTTGCAATTTGCTTTAAAATGACTAAAAAAAAAAAAAAAATTAGATATAAATTGGCTATTTCTTCTTACCAAATAAAACTACATTGAGCTTGGCAACTGCAAAAGATGCCGCGGTCGTTGTGGCAAGACGGTCCACGTTAAAGTATTGCCGCATTATGCATCTGCACGTTATTGAATTAAATGGAATAATAGGATCCACGTCTAGACTATCTCCATTTACAGTCTTTTCTAAGCATGGGTCAGAATCAGATTCGTCTAAATCCCGAAACCTAAAAATTAATCAAGTAGTTTTGAAAATGATAATAAAAAAAAGAAAAAAAATAAGAAAATTCGTTAATAATAAACACAAAACTGAGAAAAAGACAATTGTTAAAGGAGCTTACTCAGTACTATCATCATCTTGTAAAAGAGGAGCACACACGGAGTTATAATCAAGTTGTTCTGTAAAATTATACCTGACACAACAACAAAACGCACAATTGACAACCAAACAAATACAAAAAGCATTCATGAATAGTTGATGATTATTTACCTCAGCATCAGTACAGATGCAGCGACTAAGGTGTACGCCATAAGTGTTCCAATAGACATCATATCCATCAGTTCTTTCAAGCTAAATATCATAGCCATTACACCTAGTGATATTTACAATTAGTAATTATAGTAAAGTTAATTTTTTTAAATACCGTATATACTCGCGTAGAAGTCGACCCTGACTTAAAACGGGTTAAAAAGCGTATAAATCGACCGCCTAAATTTTATTTTTTTATTTTATTTTTATTTGGTTCAATAGCCATTTTAAGTATTAAAAAAATAAAAAATAAAAAATAACTTAAAAAAAAAATAAAATAAAATAAAAGATTTGGTCCAAAAATCTCCGACTTATACGCGAATATATATACGGTAATAATTTATACTTACCAGCAAAAGTACCTGCTAACAAAGTAGCAATAAATGGCGTTTGGAAACGTGGGTGAATTTTGGCGAGAAAACGGAACAACAACCCATCGTTGGCCATTGCGTACAAAATTCTTGGTAAAGGAAACATTGCACCGAGAAGACTAGTTGAGAGACCCGTTAAAGCTCCGACCAAAACAAACCACTTTGCAAATGACGAATGAGTTTTTTCAAACGCGTATGGAATCGGAGCGATCTCATTTTGGTCGTAATACGGCAGCATGAGTGTAAGCACAGTTGAAATACCAAAATACGCCAAAAATATGAAAAGCAACGACACTATAATGCTGAAGGGAATTGCTTTTTTGGGATTTTTCACTTCTTCACCTGAAATTCGAACATTTAATTATTACTTAACACGTTACTTTTTTTTTTTTTTATTTTAAAAATATATTTATTCATATTTTATACCAGTCGTTGCTATAATATCAAAGCCAACAAAACCATAAAAGCATGTCGCAGCCCCTCTCATCATGCCGCTAACTCCAAATGGAAAGAAACCTCCTTCACCTCCTTTCACGCCTTCTGGTATCTGTGGAGATTTTGATTTTTTGAATTTTAAACTTATTAGCTAAATAATAGCAAATACCTCCGATTTTTTTATACTCCAATTATGAACATCGCTCTTCATAGACCCAATGATTACAACGTACACGACAATCATTAAGTTAATTAAAGTACAGACGTTATTAAAAATAGACGATTCCTCAACACCGAAAGACAACAGTACTAAAAAGAATAAAATTTAAGACTTTTTTTGTCATAAAATTTTTATACAAAAATACTAACTCGCTAAGACAACCGTTATTGTAAATGCCAAAAAATCTGGGTACGGCGACAGCCAACTCAACTTCATGGGCATATAATGAGTTAACGTATCGTTAATCGCATAATCCGTCAAATAATTTATGTAACCGCTATAACCACTTGCTACACTGGCAGTTCCTGAAAATTTTTTTTTTTGTCACAGTATCAACAATGTGCGAGTTAATGAATTTCAATCTCGAGTGATTCACCTATAACGTATTCTAATACCAGATTCCATCCAATAACAAATGCTATCAGTTCTCCTACTGTAACGTAGCTGTAGACATACGCGGACCCAGCTCGAGGAACTCGAGCACCAAATTCAGCGTAGCAAAGTCCTTCAAAAAAAAACAAAAAAAAACAGAGAATTAATTATATGTTTTTATATAAATTATAAAAATGTAAAATGAAATGTTAAAAATATTTAATTTACTACTATTTAAAATTTTTTTTTTTAAAAAAAAATTGAATCAAAAATAGGTTTTGGACTGAATTTCCTGTTAATAAAATTTATATCATCGTTAACAAATTTAATTTCTACATTTGCCGAGTTAAATCATGTTCAACAGCGTAAGTGGATTTACTTATTAAAGCAAAACACATTTTATTTTCTAGTTTAGCTATTGAATTTTCTTTTAACTAAATAAAAGTTAAAACAGGAAATTTACGTGTTTATTAACCTGCAAAAACCGAAGCTATTGCTGCTACTAGAAATGATAACGTAACACTTGGTCCAGCGTCTTGTTTCGCAACTTGCCCGGCCATTACATAAATTCCAAGGCCTAAAGTACTACCAATACCTGGAAGAAAAAAAAGTTGTTACGCATATTAGTCATTATTATATTTATCAATCAATATTTATCATTTCGTTTTTAAACTTACCTAGAGCTGTTAGATCTAACGTATTCAAGCATCTGGCCAATGCCGAAGCGCCTACTTCAGCTTCCGTAATGTGTTTCTTACGCGACAACTTGGAGTACAGCAATTTGCTCGAAGATGGCAATCGACGACAGAAATCACGGCAACCCATTATGAATATTACAAGTTGGCTCGAAATAAATGTATAGGAGCGAATGATAAATGAGTTTGATAGTAGATGTTGCTAAACAATCCTGATAACATTCTATTATCTATTTAAAAGAAGAAAAAATTTGATTAGAACATTGACAACTGAACAGTGACTTTTGGTTAAAATACCGTCCGCATATCACTTACCAATTGCACGAGTTTAATTATTTCTTAGTCATATGCAATTCATGAGATAAATAATAATCTTTCAGCCACGCATTGGCATTTGTACTTTCGCATTAACCAGGTGCATTAACTAAAAGAAACGAAATGCAACTAAAAACATATGTCACGTGTATCAACTGATCCAATTCGTCATAAGTAGAGCGCATGCGCGGTTTTCGCCTACCGCTCTACCGCACCTGTTTGCGCATGCGCGGTGATACTTATTATTCTGAATGTGACAAACAACACTATTTTTAGCCCTTGTGCTGGTTACTGGGATAGAGAGAGATAGGTAGCAGTCATGTCGGATATATTTAGTCACCAAGAGACTCGAGAATTGCTGTCGCACAAAAAAGTTGTCATCATCGGCGATGAAAGTAAATGACTTCCACCATATCCAACGTTTACGAAGCCTGTTTGTTGTCTGATCTATTTTTAACATATTTTTGCAGATACGAGGGGATTATACAAAGACATTGTCTGCCTTTTAAATAAAAATGAATTATTAGCTCAAGCTGAGCTACGAGCAAAGGTATACAATAAAACTATTAGTTTTATTTCTTATGCTTACATCGTATGACATTTCAGTTGGAACCATCATTTTTAAACGACCGATTGATTAAAGGGCCGTCCAGAGTTAAAAAAGATCGGGACTACAAGGAGGAGCGTGAATTTCGTGATCTCGTCAATCATCAACACGTCGACTTCTTTTTCGTTACTCGCTGTTACGACCAATATTTCGAGGAAAAAATTATGAAAAACTTTAAGGAAAAATTGCCCGATGTTGTAATTATGAATTCTTGCCTCTGGGATATCACGCGGTAATATGTGTACCGTATATACTCGCGTATACGTCGACCCTGACTTAAAACGGCTCAAAAACCATTGACTCGCGTATAAGTCGACCCCCTAAATTTTATTTTTTATTTTATTTTATTTTATTTTATTTTTTATTTTTAAGTTTAAAAAAAATTAAAAAAAAATAAAAATAAAAAANAAAAAAAAAAAAAAAAAAAATTACATACGAATTTGGTTTACATTTGCATTGACTCATTTTGCATTCAAAATTATGAATGGATACCTTGACTATTTACAAATCACGTCCGTTCAACGTTTAGGCCACTCCGTAGGTAGCCTACGGGGTGACCTGCACGTTTGCGGACGTGATTTGAAAAAAATGCTAAATCGAATTTGGAAAAAAAGACCAAGATTTGGTTCAAAAATCCTCGAATTATACGCGAGTATATACGGTATTTGCAATTTGGATGAGGTTTTCTACCACGCTCTTATCGTGTTTGTTACAGATGGGGACCAAATGGTGTAGATGCATACAAAGCGAATATGCGCAAATTAATGACACAACTTAAAGCAACATTAGACGAGAACTGTTTATTTGTATGGACTACAAGTATGCCAATATCTCGGGATATGCAAGAAGGGTTGTTAATTTCGGACGTTAAATTTTTACCGTATCAACTGCGTTTTGAAATAATGGAAGCAAATTTATTTGCATGGGATACCATAACGAGGAATGGTTTCGACGTGCTCGATTTGCATTATTACATGCAAATGAATATATTAAGGTAAATAAAGAAGCATTTATTAATTTTTTTTTAATACCGGTGATGTATTTCAATTTTCAGGCGACGTGAGGATGGGATTTCTTGGTGTAACACCGCCGTGCGTCATGTCACCAATTACGTTTTAACTCACATAGCTTTGGCTTGGGGTGTTAAGTTACCAGGTCGTATTAAAAGCAAAGAACTTGAATACGTGAGCAGATATCCCATCCATCCAGAATTTCCGCCAGAAAGTGATAAACAAGAACCAACAGAAGAAACGCCCACGAGTAAAAAAAAGAAACTTTTGCGTCCAATGCGTCGTGCTGGAGATCGTCGTTAGTTTTTATAAGTAAAATCTGTTTCATAAAATACTCGAATGTACTCGCGTATAAGTCGAGGATTTTTAGACCAAATCTAGGCCTATTTTTCCAAATTCTACTTATACGCGGGTCAAAGAAACAAAGATTTTTTTTTTTTTTAGATTTTTACAAATCACGTCCGTTCAACATGCAGGCCACCCCATAGGCTACCTACAGGGAGGCCTGAACTTTGAACGGACGTGATTTGTGAATAGTGAATACGGTACATGCTCGCGTATAAAGTCGAGGATTTTTGGACCAAATCCTGGTATTTTTCTTCCAATTCGACTTATACGCGGATCGACTTATATGCGAGTTTATACGGTAAAATTTTATAAAATTGTAATATTTAGTGGTGAATTGTAATCGAATTGGTCGGCTTTTTGGTCGTAATTGTTTTACAGATAACTCGGTTTTTGAGCTCATCTGATATAGAATGAATTGTACATTTAATATTTCTTTTAAATTGTAAATATGGTACCGTAAGCAATTAAAGT